>VUQH01037115.1:0-11158 GCA_015106775.1 Etroplus canarensis | reverse complement strand
TATAAAATTTGCATATACCTAGCAAAAATTAAGGACTTACAAAAATATAGACAGAGAAATAAAAGTGCATCATTTTCCACTGTGGTATGATATAGATTTATCTGGTGCAAATGCTAATGGAGATTTTCTTAGGCTACATCTACACTAATGCGTAAAAGTGTACTGCTATAAACAGAAAGCAGAGAGTGAGAAATATCAGTGGAAAACAGTGAGATCAAAGATTTTTTTTGCTTGGGATGATGATTATGTGGAACTGTTACTAAAAGCACCATAGGAGTGCAAGACACATACTGTAGATTGGGAGTCATTAAAAAGCAAATATGGGGGTTTGTTGGACTGTATTGGAGCATTATCCATACTCCACAGTGCAAAAAGAATATTCATATATTAAGTATGAAATCTCAAAAGCTAAGCAGTAATAATTGGGCTTAATAGCTGTCACTGATAAGACCCATTCATGAAGGGGAGATGGTTGTCAGTATCATTATTTCCAAAGGTCTCATTTTCATCCTGCCAGATTAAAATGCATTCCCTGAGTTTTCAGTTGAAGAAAAGGTCAGCAGCATTTACAAAAGTCACTGATTTAAAATGTTGGAGTAGTTTGGACGCTAGGGGAAGAAGCAGTAAAAGTTATTTAAGACAAAAATAAACGTGTGGCTATAGCCATATGTGGACCCTATTGTAAACATATAATAAGCTGATACTTTTTATCATACATTTCAGGAGATCCATCAGTTTTAGTACGTCTCATTCACGATGGTCAGCTGAGACTCGATAAGATTGAAGATCACACTGAAGACGAGTTGAGAACGATCCTGGACTGCTGTGGGGCAAGTATCGACCCCAGCTCCACCAAGGTGTGTGTGTGCCGCATTTTTTCTGTCTGTAACTGGAAGCAAATGCGCCAACTGTTAATATTAGTTAGATAATAAGTGGTACTGTTGGAGCAAAACTCTGCTCATGTCATAAGATCCTCTTCTGCCACCACTGCCTGAAGCTCATAGACCCAGTCTCTTTCATGACTAATATAACATGCTTTGCATGTGAGGTTTAATATAGTCAGAAAAATGAGAACAGTAATTTGGGTTCATTTGTGGTTATTGTGTTTTCTCGTGTGTGTGTGTTTATATTAATAAAAGCCTGCTTTCTGTGTCCCTCTGTCTTAGAATGAGCTACTGGCCTCTCTTATTTCCTTGTACACACTTGTGCATAGCGGCCTCTCCACTGCTCCACAACCCCCTACTCACCTTACTGCCGGCAAACTGTCCAAAGTCTGTCCCCACAAGGTAAAAACAACAGCCATGTCATTGTTACCCAGTTGTGTGTGAACCAGTCCTGTCTGTATTATAAATTCAGTCCATCAACTTCTATCACATCCTTTGATGTAGCAAATTCAAGCCCCAACTACAGATATACAGAAAACAAAAGTGTTTTAAACAAGTAAAGAACTAATACCAAATGTTTCTTGTGTATTTCTAAAGATCTTGGAAAGCATTATTGTTTCTCTTCTATGGTTGTGCCCAGGTCATGTGTGCCTCTAAGTACTTGGTAAGAGGAGAGACAGCCCGAGATCACGTTGACCTGCTGCTGTCCTCGCGCTATTGGCCTCCAGTCTATGTTAGCGACTGTGCTCATGAGGTGGCCCTTTGCACTGACTTGCAGTACCCAGAGCTGGCAACACAGATGTGGGGCAGAAATCAAGGTTGCTTCTCTGACCCTTTTGAAAAACCCGAGGTGGGTGATTCCAGTGATTCTGAAATAAACAATTAACTTCCTGTCCTGTTCATGAACAGTTTTAGTCACCTACAAAAACTGTCATAATGGTTTTTATCATGTAAAAATCTTTTGAAATATTACTGGAAAACACAAAATAGTAACATGTTTATTTGGTTTATTACATGTATGGAACTGTGAGTTCGATTTGAGTAGAAGCTTGTTTTACTTCTTTTTCAAATTGATTTTAGAGATTTACATGTTTGCTTGGAATAAGCAATGAATATGCTTTTATTATATCAATTAGCATTAAGAAGATTAAAAGACTCTGTAATTTGCTTTCACTGTGCACCATCCAAAGACAAACTGTTCTTTATTTCTTTTTAGCTTGTGTCATGTGCTGAGCTCCAAGACCAGTTGTACAGTGCTAACCTGTCCTCAGTGTCAGAGAACCAGCAGGTCCACCCCATCACCAAGTCTTCTTCCTGCTGGCTGGTTCATCCTCCAGGTGCAACCCGGAAGCCACCCTCCCGGGAGCATCATTCTATGGTCCTCTGCAGAGACCTAGAGCCTTATGTTAGCCTGGTAGCTGAGCTTGAGACAGGGAAGGGAGAGGAGGATGATAAAGAGGCACAACAAAAAGAAAAGTTGGATACACCTGAGAATGACTCTACAGGAAATTCTGAGAACTTTGCTTCGGTGAGTTGTGCATTGAAACAACCTATGGTTTTCAACAACACAGCTTATTATTACCTTTACAACCGGCTGATAGATTTTCTTACTGGCAGAGACATTGTGAGCCAGCAGATCAACCAAGTTGTAAAGGCCTGCCAGCCTGGAGAGGTAGTGATCAGGGATGCTTTGTACCGACTGGGAGTGGCACAAATAAAAACAGACAAAGAGGGAGATGAAGGAAGTGAGCGGGAGGGACAAACACAGGAGGAAGGAATGGAGACATTTGAGGTTGTCCTGCCTGAATAAAAATGTTCAGGTTGGAATGTTCAGATAAATGAGCAGGCAGGTAGTATCAGAATCAAGAGTCCCTTATTAATCCCAGGGGGAAATTGCTTGGGGTTTAGCTGCTTCATTAGGTATGAAACTAGTGGAGGTGGGAATTACTGGAGACCCCACAATATTATATTATCACACTATTTAACTCACGATACGATATTGCAGTTTTAAACATTTTGCAGTTATGCTGAGTATTGCAATAATGTATATTGCAATATATTGTGATTTATCACCTTTTTTCAACTGCAAATTGCATCCCCAAAGGTAAACATTGACAATGTCTGTTTTATCTAATAAGATAAAATTCTCAGTCTATGTCTCTCACTGCTGCAAAATGGGATTGTCAAACAGACTGACCATCTCTGTCATTAAGACCTATCATAAATGAGAAACTGAACTGTTTGTATTACAACTTACAACTTAAATAAATGTGTGGACTACTGTACTATTACATGTATTTTGAATGGTGCAACAGCTACTTTAGCAAATGCAGAATTTGAAAATAGATTACTTAGATGGACTGAAAAAGCAATTGATTTCATTATTCTAGTACTAAAAGTTCAGTCTGTACTTAAAGTTTACATTATAAAGTACATTATAACATATTGATATTTGGTATCCCTTTATCATACAATATTGCCACTCTCAATATTGTGATACTATGCTAGTAGATAGAGAGGTGGACTGAATTTATAATGTATAAAGATTTGGTGCATTAACAAGAGATACAGCCATAAGGGAAAAACTGCTGCCATAACGAGAAATGCAAATGCTGCCATAAGGATTCTGGTAGTGCTATGGTGTTAGGATTAACCCTGACAGTGGTGAGGAAGCAAGATAAAGAGGATACTGTTTTTAAGATGGAGATGACTGTCTCAAAACTGTCTTTCACACTGTTAAAAAAATTAAAGGCACACTTTTTAATCAGAGTATAGCTACAAGCCAGTCAAACTTTTGAGAAATTGTGATCTATTTAGTTGAGTAGAAGAGGGGGTTGTTAATCAATTTCAGCTGTTTAGGTGTTAATGAAATCAACAATGAGATGACCCCCAAAAAGGAATGTTTTACAGGTGTAGAAGGTCCTTAACCCATCAGCAGGACGGTATTTGTTCTTTTGTGCAAAGAGGAACAGCTTGAGCACTGTCAGAGCCTATAAAATGACCTCCATCAGGCTACAGGTGAGGGTGGCCTGAGGGTCAGACGTCCTCTAGTGGGTCCTGTGCTCAATGCCCAGTACCATAGAGTTTGGTTGGCATTTGCTATGCAATACCAGAATTGGCAGGCCTGACACTGGTGTCTTGTGCTTTTCACAGATGAGAGCAGGTTGACCTTGAGCAAATGTGACAGATATGAATGGGTCTGGAGGACCCGCGGAGAACGTTATGCTGTCTGTAACATTGTTCTGCATGACTAGTTTGGTGGCGGGTCAGTGGTGGTCTGGGGAGGACCATGGAGGGCTGCAAAGACCTCTACAGGCTAGGCAATGCACCTTGGGCTCACTGTTGGTACTGGGTTGCACCTCAGACTGCCCAGGACCTCAGTTATTCCCTGGTCCAGATCTGGAAGGAAATCCCCCAGGACACCATCCTTCATCTCATTAGGAGCATGCCCTGACGTTGTCAGGCATGCATACAAGCACGTGGGGGCCATACAAACTACTGAGTTGTTGCAATGAAATCTCAGAAAAATGGACTAGCCTGCTGCATCATTTTTTTCACTTTGATTTTTGGGGTGTCTTTGAGTTCAGCTCTCATCAGTACAGATATCCAGAATGATTTTTTTCCAATGAGATCTGATGTGGTTTCTAAGTGTCCCTTTAATTTTTTGAAATGCACACACACACACACACACACACACACACACACACACACACTGTGTCAAGAGTGAAAAAGTGAGGTTGAACTCCTAAGTCAGTGCTGTCCTGTGACTGAAAGAATGTAAGCAGGATTTCATACACTCAGCATTCACTCAGAATGTTAATATTTAGCCGTGAATTACATTATATGGTATATTTATAACCCTTTGACATTTCTGTTTTATGTTTTGTTTTAAATTCTTACCTCTCAACTGCCACTTGCTGCCTTTTAGACTGATGTTTACTTTGGAAAATAAATATGAAATATTGATTGTTATGTATTATAATACGATGATAGACCTTTGATGGTATTTTTTGGATCACATTATTTTTTAAGTACACATTGATTCAGCTGTGTTGAGTCATGAACCTTTAAGAAGCAACTATATTAAATATATAACTATCCACATTAAGTACATCAGAAGTTCCTTTTTTGTTTTTGTTGTTAGTAAAGATAACTTAAACTTTGCCTGGAAATTAAAATGAGCAGTGGATGGAATACTAAAGTATCGAGGCTACAGAGTTATTAGTAGGGACACCTGTTGATCACGTGACTCCAAAGCAGCTTTGTATATTATGTAGTTATGTTAGAATAGTTGGACAAATATGACCTGTAAATTAAACTGCTTATATAACAAATAAATATAAGGAAATTGATGACTTTGCAGCTTCAATCAAGTTCACTGAGACAAAGGATTCAAATTGTCACAAAACCTGAGTATCATCTTGTTCAGTATGTAAGTATATGGAAAACTAAATAGTGAGACACTTAAATGGACTACACTGCAATAAAAGCTGTATAACTGTATAACAATTTAATGTAAGCTGCTACAGATCTGAGAGAAAATCCTTGTAGATTGAATCAGATGAAGTTTGAAGTTTTTTTCCATGACTTTGTAAGTTGCATATATTTCTGTTTGTTCTTTAATGGAATTAATGTGTTGATATATGTATGAGCTTCCTCCTATAAACCAGGCTTTACTATCAAGAGCCATCTATGAGGTATTAAGTCACAGTGTGTTTCTTGATTGAAACTGTGTGAAAGACTCAGGGTCTCCACTAAAGTTCAAGGAGGAATACTGTGTTATTTACTCCATAACAAGACTGTAAAATTTTAAGTTTGCACACTAATATTTTGCCTGCAAAATAAAATTGAGATCTTATGCAGCTTCATGATAAAGCCTCTTTATATTTACTTAAAGGGAGGAGGAACAGTTTTGAGTGGAGTCATGATGGCTAATTGTTCTACGAACCCCATTTCCAGGAAAGCTTGGATATTTTCAAAAATGCAATATAAACAAAAACCTATGATATGAACCTTCTTTTTGCTCACAGGCGTACAAAGAAAAGATTTTTTAATATTTTTACTCACCACTATAATTTTATTTTGTAAAACATACACAATATAGAATTTGATGCTGCAACATGCATGATTACCATTCTGTTCCATCACATTTCCTTTAATGCCACTTTTTAATCATCTTGGAACTAAGGATTCTAATTGTTGTAGTTTTACAATTGTCCATTTTTGCCTACTATGACACTTCAGCTGCTCAACAGTCTGTGGTCCACTGTCTGATTCTCCTTTTCATGATGGATCATACATTTTCAGTAGAACTTAAATCTGGGCTGGTAGCAAGCCAGTTAAGTACATGCACTCTGTGACTACAAAGCCACTCTGTTGTAGTCCATGCAGAATGTGGTCTGGTATTATCCTGCTAAAACAATCATGGACATCCTGGGAAGAAATGTCACCTAGATTGCAGCATATGTCTCTAAAATCCTAATATACACCTCAGACTCAATGATACCTTCAGATACATGCAACTCACCCATGCTTTGGGCACTGATGCACAGCTGTTCTATCACAGATGCTGAATTGTGCACCTGTTGCTGAAGAAAAATCTGGATGCTCATTTTCATCTTTGGCATGGAGAACTTGTTTTTTTCTGAAAACAAGCTGAAATATTGACTCATCTCACCTCAGTACACGGTTCCGCAGTCTCTTGGGCCCAGAGGACTCGGTGGCATTTGTGCATAGAGTTGATGTATGGCTTCTTCTGTATGTAACACAGTTTCAGGTTGCATTTCTAGATGAAGCTACAGACTTTAAGTGACAGTGTATTTTTCTGAAGTACTGATAATCTCTAGAGGCTATATTTATCACAGTAGCATGACTGTTTCAGTCCCACTTGAGGGCTCAAAGATCACGCGCATTCGTCAGTACTTTTTGACTGTGCCATTTATACACTTAGATGTCTCCAAATTCTCTGAATCTGAATCTCTCAGTCTTTGCAAGCAGCCCATCCTGCTTGGAAAGACTGAACCTTTGATGGATGTGATTTTTTTTTATACCGTTATGACACCTTACCTGTTCCTAATTAGCCTGCTTAATGTGGAGTCTTCCAAACCACTATTACTTGAATATTCTATATTATATTTTAACTCTATCCCAACTTTTGTTGAGTGTATTAAAAGCCATAAGAGTCTAAATTTGTGCATATTTACAAAATGTAGTTAAGTTGATCAGTAAAACTACTGAAGATCTTTTTTTGTAGTACTGTCAGTTAAATACAGGTTAATGTGAATTAACATATCAAACAAATTTTTGTTTTTATTGCATTTTGGAAACTATCCCAACCTTTCTGGCAATGGGATTTATAATACGACCACAAAAGCAGTACAACAGATATGCTACAGTTTGTTGTACATTTTAAGCCATAATATGAAGGTACGTCACATATTTACCAGATTTATCAAAATAGATTCATTGTTAATTTTTACACAGAACAGCTGACAAAAAGACAAGAACCAGTCTATGGCAGAACAACAGAAACACTGATGATGATTATGTTTTGCTCAAACTCCAGATAACAGAGCAAGATTCAGCACCAGATAAAAGTTTCAAAAAGAGTACCTGAAAAGTGTCTGAAAACTTTAGAGAAAGAAATATGATTTTAGTTGAACTGACAGAAGGAAAACAATCTAGATGTTTTAATAGAAAATGCAACAGGATTGCTACTTCCTTATAAAGTTTCAGAGTTGTGCAATGCTGACAGATACTGTGGGAAATGTTCCAGAGAAAATGTAGACTGGATGTTATCCGACTCAAAATAGGAAGTGAGGACAGAACATAAAGGCAACGCAGTTTCTACAGACTCAGTCAGACACAAAAAAGACAAAAATATGTGTGACATACAAAATTTCAGCTGTATGGTATATAAACTTTACAACCTGAAGTTTCAGTGGTAAAGCTTTTTGCGTTTTTGCAATGATTTAATTTGCAGCTTTTTCATTGATTGTCTCATTTGTACAAAAACATACAACACATATGAAATATTCATTTATCTTCTCTACAATGTTTCAGTGAAAATACCAATCATTCTTGATTTATGATACATACATTATTCAACCTCTCACTTATGTTTCATTCAGCTGTAAGCACATTTAAAATACCTGAAGTCACACAAATTTGCAGTCGCTGTCATATAGCTTATATATATATATATATTTTTATAATCACGAAATCTTCTGTCACATAGCTTGTATATATGTATATCATGAAATATTCATGCAGTTGGCAGTGAAGACTGACTGCTACATAAAACAGTAGGTGAAGGTAATGTATCAACACTGGTCTTAACGCTGTAGGAAATTAGACTGTTCAGTTGCACCTTGCTAACCCCCACCTACCAATCCAAAACACGAAAAGTTGTGCCTCTGATTCATAATATATCCACAAATTCCCCATATTCCCTGCTCTTAAATCACACTGTCTAATGGGATTGAAGTGGAACAATCACATGCTGCAGCTGACTGACAGCTACAGTATGTGTGTCACAAGAAATACTGCTTTGACCCAGTCACAGAGAGGAAAACAATATGCTCATTCTCTGCCTTCTCTATGGGTGCTTTGGCAAGCATGGGAAACACTTTTGCACTTTTGATTTTCAGTTAAGATGATCAAAAAATAAACACTGCTTGCCTGGAGCATGGATACCTCACCTAGTTTTAATTCAGGGTTTCTGACTGTTTTCTTATATACTTGTAACAAAAAAAATAAAAAGGAAATGAACCTGCTCACAAGACTGACTTAATTCTGAGTCTTATGTGGCGGTGATATAAACTGTAATAAACATAGTGTGTAATAGATAATTAAGAACACACTCAGAAGACAAGACAAGGGGATTCTTCTTTGGAGAAACTGTAACAGATTATACTTCGAATGGCGAACACAAGAAGGACTAACAAACAGTCTACCATTGAGTAATATGTAGAATAAGCTACCACTTTGAATGCTTCTGTGGTTTGTTGACATGTTTCCTTCTTTCATGTTAGACGTGACAATTTCTAGCCATGGACGCATGCAAAGAAACCAGTCACATGCTTGCTGCAGCTGCTTGTCTGTCTGGAGAGCAGGCACAACAGGCGAAAAATAGCTGAGAAGGCGACTCTCCAACGGCTGGAAAAAGCTGTGGTGCTTTGGCCGCAAACTAGAGATCATCCCACTTTCCTGATGCTTGTTGAACAGTGATTGATTTACTGATTGATTTGAGTTTCAGGCTTTCAACAAAACTGGTAGTTGTTGGTCTTCATCAGAGGCTGCTCTTCTTCTTGGTGGTCACAAGACTGGTCACAGGGGCCATCATAGCACTCATCACACTCTTCACCCTCTGTGACCTGCTGCTGCAAATTCTGGTAGATCAGCTGTGAAGAGGCATCAGTAAGATGGTGAGAGTATATCAAACATGATTATAGAGTTCATGTTTAATAGGTGGCAGAGGATGTTTCCATGGCAAAACTAAAGTATCACCACTTCTTTGGGAACAACACCCGAACAGATTTTATCACAAAGAATCTAATTCATATAATTGGTTTGACAGCACAGCTAAATTTGCTGTCCCTTTAGGAGAATTACATTAAAAGGAAACAGGGTTTGCCAAGGACATCTTGGCTGGACCATCACATGCTTTTCTCCTTGTATGCTTTTGGTGAAGACGGACTACTGTGTTGAGCCATGCTTCGCACGCTGTCTAACCCACCTGTTCCTGTTCAGGTTGGTCCCCAAGCAGTCTTTCGATCATCTGACAGATTTTGCTAAATGTTGGGCGCTCTGTAGGCTCCAAATTCCAGCACATCTTCATGATAGCATAGCTGAAGCCAAAGTGAAAGAGAAAAAACTTCTTTAAGAAAAATTTAGGGCACAAAAAAGAAATTGTGGTATACATTAAAAGGACTTTGTGTCTTAAACTGTGTACTCTTAGTTTCACTCCTAAAACGATGTGGTGTAAAGTCAAGGAACTGCATAAAACCAAACTAGATAAATAAGGAAAGCCTTATGGAGGTAGTGACGCAGTTTAAAAAGAGAGACTTGTTTATAAGGACCCCTGCCCCTCCAGTCTCATTCAGTTGCCATGAAATAGTGGTTACATGGCTTCCTAGCTTCAAGATCATGTGGCTAACATGCAGAACTAAGGCCTGACTCACACCAGAACAACAGATGATTAGACCCTGACTCAGATTCACTCCCCTCCATTTCCACAGCACAGTTATTCCTGGGTTGTGTGACAGCCACAGCAAATCAGCACACACAGATTTTAGGACTGTATGGCAAAAACATTTTATTTTCTCAAAGTTTCAAGTTGAGTTTTGAGTCTGAGGTTGGAAGATAACCCTAAATTCAGGAATAATGTAAGTGCTTTATGAAGTTATCTCATGTGTCAGTTGTTTCAGATGTTAGATAGGAGGGAAAAAGGATTCTTGTTCAGTCATGATGAAAATTTGGAAAGCAGACTTTCTGAACTTTTTTGATAATAGTGTCTACTTAGGATCAACTACTCTTATGACTCTGTCATTGTTTAATCTTAAATTAACTTGCATATATTAGTTACAATTTGCAAGTTGCATGCCATCAGCTAGTGTCATGCATTACTAAGCTTAACCACAGTATTACTACTACTACTGTTTACTACATGTTACCAGCTAACAGAGGGGAAACTCAGCCAAATCAGTAACAAATACTTACAGTGGGTACGGAAAGTATTCAGACCCCTTTAAATTTTTCACTCTTTGTGTCATTGCAGCCATTTGCCAAAATCAAAAAAGTTCATTTTATTTCTCATTAATGTACACTCAGCACCCCATCTTGACAGAAAAAAACCCAGAAATGCAGAAATTTTTGCAAATTTATTAAAAAAGAAAAACTGAAATATCACATGGTCATAAGTATTCAGACCCTGTGCTCAGTATTGAGTAGAAGCACCCTTTTGAGCTATTACAGCCATGAGTCTTCTTGGAAATGATGCAACAAGTTTTTCACACCTGGATTTGGGGATCCTCTCCGGTTCTGTCAGGTTGGATGGTGAACGTTGGTGGACAGCCATTTTCAGGTCTCTCCAGAGATGCTCAATTGGGTTTAGGTCAGGGCTCTGGCTGGGCCAGTCAAGAACGGTCACAGAGTTGTTCCGGAGCCACTCCTTTGTTATTTTAGCTGTGTGCTTAGGGTCATTGTCCTGTTGAAAGGTGAACCTTCGGCCCAGTCTGAGGTCCTGAGCACTCTGGAAGAGGTTTTCTTCCAGG
>VUQH01037113.1:0-10276 GCA_015106775.1 Etroplus canarensis | reverse complement strand
CAAGGGTCAGGCAGATGCAGGGAACGAGGCAAGGCTACAAGTAGTATTACGTGACTGGGTATCAGGCCAGGTGGCTTACTGCAGTTCGAGTACAATCCGGTGACGGGTGGATGACTCGGGCCGGTCTAAATACCCCTTCGCCAATCCACTCCACAGGGAACAGGTGTGCAAAAGGTGCAGCCACAGCTGGACACACCTGCTCCTGCAATCAAGCATAGTTATTGCATACACCAGGAAACTGCACTAGGCGGCCAGGGACCATGACACAAGCAATCAAAACACTGATCATAAGCTTAGGCCTGTACTATGAAGAAAGTTCAACATACGCAGGATACGTTTCGATTATTTGGCTTTACTTAACCCAACAATGATGAGCAGGATAAGTGGTCGCCCATTATCAACTCAATAAGTCAACCCAGGGTTCATCAATTCAGCTGGAGAATGTTCACATGAAAGGGGTGCTGACAGCATCTGACTATTCACAAACAAGGATTAGTCTTCCAGCAGCAGAGCTGCTTATTTTACAAAGAAAGGTAAAACTGCAATATTGGAGAATTTATGACGAAGTTAAACACATAATGCAGACCGAAATCAACACAGCTGCTGCAGATAAAGCAGCAAAATGAGTGTATGCAAACAAGAGAAGCATTGTTAAGTAGTATAATATTAAAAGCACTGTATGAATATGTGCACACTATAAGAACACTTGAAAATATCTGCATTATTAATAAAATTTAGCCTTGCCTGAAACCACTCAGGAAAGTTGGCAAAAATGTAGATTGTGTAAGTTAACAGTGTCACAGCTTTGTCATTAGTTAAGACACAGGATAATCTGGTTGATTATGATTGCTACTCCATTAAATTGATGTTTAGATGTGTATGAGCCAGTTTAAGGCTTTATCCTCTCAGCCTACAGTCTGACGCTGTTAAATTACTTGAGTCTACGTGCAAATTTGATTCAGGCTAAAAAAACAAAAAGGTTTAGGTATTCTGTTCTAAGGCAACAACGTAGAACAATCAAATTGTTGTAAAATTGTTTGCAGCCAACAAGAATAAAATCAAATCAAGCAACAAAGTTTCTCTATAAATCTGTATTTAATACTGATGCTCAAGGACTTTAGACAGTATTGAGAAAACTCTCCCACTATCTGTGCACAGAGGTCTGAGGCATATTTCAGCATTGGTAACACTATTTTCCAGAGAACTGATCTGTCAACAGGCAGTGATTTCATACCTGTTGATCTCTAAACCAGACCTTAACCTGTTAAATCTGCACTATGAGTTACCATGGTGATGCACCTTGATGGAAAGTGAACTGAAGAACAAGAGCTAACGTTGAATTTATCTGAATGAGCCTGAATTCTGCTTTGCAGCACAGGAGTGGAATTTTACTGAAAAGTTTGTCTCGCAAAATGGCTGGTCAGCCTCAGGTGTACTCCCATACATGTACTAACCATGCAAAAAAGTTATGTTAAGCTGGAAGGGTTACTTAACACCAGAACTTAACATAGTTTTAAAACTATGTAGCTCTGCTTGAATAAAACCCCATCAGCTCATATTTCCAAGCTTTTCCTAGAATAGGTTTATTCATCATAGGGAATTTCGAGATGTGTGAAATAAAAAGAATAAAAAAATATATGACCACCTTTCGACTCCCAAACAAATAAGACAACAGCCTAGCAACATAATGGGTATTGTTTACACACATTTTGATGTGAAGGCTGGTATACCATGAGCCAGAGTGAGCTGGATGACATAGCTAGATGAATATATAGGGCAGTGCCACGAAATAAAAGATGATTAATTATTGCAAGGAGCAGCATAACAGGGTGGAGTGGATAAAGGGATGCATGGAGAACCAGGCGGATTGCTGGCTTTGCAGAGCTGCAGAGGAACTTTAGCTCAACCAAGCAGAGTACACATGTGGCAAAATAATCCAAGTGAGTAAAGAGCGAAATCTGGAGCAAAGGGCCCAGATCAGTCTAGTTTTGGACCTTTGGAGCAAAGCTGAGGAGATGAAGGGCTGCAGACTGAGATGGAGCAGAGTGCATGGTGGATGACAGAGAGAGAAGTCAGGTGAAGATGAGGCACAGGTGGATGATTTGATCAACTGTCACTGCTCTACTCTTACAATGATTAATTTATTAAAATGTGTTTCTTATTTTGTGGTAGCCAACAGTGTGGTGAATTGTAAAGTACATGAGATAACCTATTCAGTCTGTTTCACAGGGAGTGGTCTCTTTTTTATACTTTATTTATCTTATTGTGACTAAACCTACAAATTATCCACTTTTAAATAATGTTCTTCTTTTACATTGGTTAAATTACTCATATGTGTCAATTATTGTATGATTTGTTTATTAGTGCATTCTAAAAATAGTTTTACTTTTACAATCTGTAACAAAATACTCTCAGTCCTTTGAAAAACTAGTGAACCCCATAAAAACTTAATATTGAATGCTTCTTTTGTCCAATCTTGCTTATAATTAGAAAAATTAGATGACAATTAACAACCTAACTCCTTCAAAAAACGACCTATTTGTGATTGCTGCTGTCATTTCAGAATGGGGTCAAACTGACACATCTCAACCCCCACCCCTGGGGTTGGATGTAGTTTGGAATGTTGGTGATTCTTGTGTTAAAGCAACACAAATATCATTTTATGGTACTAGAAGGAAGACATCCTCAGTAAAGCCTTGCACCCATAGCCATGGAGCACTGGCCTCAGGTGCTCTGACCTCCAACTGATGAGTACCACACCAGGAATCTATTAGGAAGACAGGAAAATAACAACCAGGATAGAACGGAAAGACCCACAGTTACATCACACGGATGTCACTGACATATAGTCAGTGTCAGCTGGAATAGGTTTCAGAACAGATAAATAAAATGTCACCCTCACAACATCGACATTTTTCCACTCATTTATGTTGCATTGTTAAGGTGTTAAAGCAGTTGGAGGAGAACCTGTGACAAAAGGAAAATGAACAGTGTGAGTTCTGTAATGGCTTTCTCCTCCCCTCTGGCTTGTTTTGACTCATCATTTCTTTTGTTCCTTATGCCCTAAACTATGATCTTCTTTCACCTGCATTTCCTATTGTCACAATAGCAGAAAACTCGCAACCTAACCTCTATTAGACCTACCATACAACAACCTTCAAACATTTATTTTCTTCCTTAAATCACCAGCTTTCCCTGCACCTCTCTGATTCTGTTTTTGCCTTATTACTTTATCTCCCAATTCTGCCGGTAGCCAAGCGTACTTTGCTCTACAAATTCATTTGAGCTTCCAGGTGAGAGGAAAACAAAATCAGCAACAACTGTTATTGTGTGGCAGATAGCAATTTTACTCAAGAAATGTTGTTCAGATTGTTACAACATCACTTCTTGTACTTGCTTGTGGTTCTGTTATATAGAATGTATCTAAGAAATTAACTCAGGTCATAAACACAGATTATATGACTTTAACTGAACAGCAGTAAATGTCAATATCTATTTTAAAGAGGCATTTAACATAGAGTTTTAGTTTGAACATATTAAAAAGATGTGCTTTAGCCAATAGTATGCCAGTCACATAGAATTATAACATTCAGTAAGCAAATACTGTGGTTCAGAGCCTTGTTGAACTGTTAGCTTGTGCTAATGTATCTTTTCACTGTGCCTTTCTTGTGTACTGTTTGCACAATTTTGGTTTTTTGCACTATGTTCATCTGGTTTAGAAGAAAAAGGGTTTTGTTCTTTGCATTGTTTGCTGTTCTTTGCATTGTTTGCAACTATTACACTATGTTGCACACGTTGCACCTTATTATTTATTTTAAAAGTTTTAATTTTTAATTTTAAACTGTGAAAAAAAAAACCCTCCTGTCATATGTTTATGTTTGCTATCTCATTTCACTATGTTCTGCGTCAGCTATATGTGGTTGAAATGACAATAAAAGCTCTTGAATTTTGAATCTTGAATCTTGAGCTTTCTGGCTGCTACAGGCAGCAAAGGCATAGAAAAAAGGCATGAAAAATATCACCAACACATATCTGGTTAACATTGTGAACTAGAGGATTCACTAACAGTGGGTACAGTAAAAGGAGTGCAGAGTTCTCTATCACTGATGTTTTTTGGCAAGGGTCAAATAGAAAAAAAAAATTACCCCAATTGATATCCTCAAATACTAATCTTCAATCTTAAAAACTGATTCAAAATTGATATATTTTATAACAAATATATTCCTGTGCCTGTCTCTAATCCTCAAGCTTATGTTCCATCACATTGCTGCCATTCATGTTTTTACCTTTCCTTCTTTTTTCTTCACAGTTGTCAGTATCCATTCCTGCTCCACTTCCTTCTCCCCACTCTGCCTGGCTTGAAAAGGCCTTTTTGGTCTGCTGCTAACTTCTGGCAGAGTTTTCCACAAGTCTACTTTAAAACTCACAAGAAGTGTGTAGAAGAAAAAGAAAAATAAAAGAAGAAAAAAACCATGAAACCAGCTTCTTCTTTTGGCCAAAACAAGCACAACATAAATTTGACGTGAACTGGAAGGCTCTGGTGTTGTTAAAAAGAGAACACCTTTCTGGAGAGCTCCAGCCAGGGACAGGGTACCTGGAAAATGCCACCCTATGTTCTGTTTGCAATGTCTGCAAACATTAGCTGAGTAAAGCTGTATCAGCAAAAATAAATAAATAAATAAAATAAAATAAAACCTCTGATGGTTAACATTGAGCAGAGTTATGTTTTATGAATTCACACAAAGAAGAGTGTTGTCTTTCCCCTTTACAGAAATTGCTTACTGGAGTAACCATCTGGTATATCTGAAAATGTACTTACCAACATTCTGTTGTTAAGACTTATTAGAAAAAAAAAGTGTTTTCAAATCTGCTTGTAACTGATAAGCTCTTTGTTTTTGCTCTGTTAATAATATTGCTCATTTGGTCACTGGCAGTCCAATACAATTTCCGAATTTTGCACAGTCAGCTTCAAGCATTAATGCAGTCAGCATCACAGGTACTGCTCGGATATAGCTGACTGTTTTGTTTTTGTTGCATTTTGCTGCATATTTGAAGTATTACTGTTTCTGCAAAGCCAAAGAAAAAGCTGCTATGCAAATGTAGTCTTCTTTATTACTAATCAATCTGGACTGAACATGATGATAGAAGTGTGAAATCGCAAACACGGCTTTTCATTACTTGTTTCAATACTGTGAAATCTGTGATGTCTGCTGATATAATTTATGAATCCTCCACAAATTCTGCTGCCTTACGTGCCCATTAGAGTATGAGTTTCTGTGAATATTAAAGCATATCCATTCAGTATATGTATAAAGTCCTCTATTTAGATAATGTATAGAACACAGAATATGCACCTGTGTATGCACAGGTGTTTTAATGGACAACCAAACTCAACAGTCATGTCTCTCTCTCTCTCTCTCTCTCTCTCTCTCTCTTGCTCTCTCTCTCGCCCATCCATCATGCAGGGAGGCAGATGATTGGCCGTCTCGGACCGCTCCTCATAACAACAGTCTCTGCATGGTAACTGTTACTGAGGAGAGAAAATTACCAAACCCACCGAGATACAACCTGCTAAAAATAGCTGCCATCAAAAATCCCCGCTGCTTGTTACACCCTATCTGTGTGTGCGCGCATGTTTGAGCTGTGTGTGTGGGTATGTGTGTAAGTATGTGTATGGGGTGAGGGAAAGAGACAGAAATATGCAGAAAGAGAGGGACCTATCAGAGAGAAAGAAAGGGGGGATATGACAAAGAGAATGATTGACTGACAGACCAACTGACACTCTAAATGGCTGAGTGATTGTATGATTGATTTACTTACCACCTCCTGTCTTCGTTAAATAAGTAGCATAAATCAACGCTGGAGTGAAGAGAAACTCTTTAAAGGCTCTTCGAGGCCTTTGGGTGTTTCTGGCTGTTTCAAGTGGGATAAAGTTACTGACACATTACCTATATCCCAAAATATGGTGGCAACTCAACTTTTAAAAAATACATGTATTAAATTCAAGATGGGAGTGTGTCCAAGTGTATGTGTGAGAGGGAGAGAGCTAGGGAACCCAGTGGCCATGAGTTCCTTTGAAGTGTTCATATTTACAGATATGACCCATCGGCCAATATTGCATTTAGGTACCTGCAACTATGTTGAGCTGGAAGGAGCGCTCAAATATATTATTTCTGTGTATAGATGCATGTGTGTGCGTGTGCTCATGTGCATCCATGGGTGTGTGTGTCTGTGTCCAAACTAAACAGCCTGGCTTTAAGCTTTTCTTGCTTTAGTTGCTTTCAGTAGCAGATATTGTAGGTATTAAGCCCCAAAAGCCGGTTTACTGTTGTAGAAAATAACTTAACCATCCAGCTTTGAAGCCTGGTGTTTGGCAATTGGAATAACTATTTCAGCTAAATTGTCATTTTAATGGGTCTTTCTCTACTTGTAATCAGCATTTTTAATCACAATTGCATGTTGCTGCATTGCAGAGTGGCCTAATGAAGATAAACCAAAAATTAAAAATAAATATATAAATAAATACATTTTAAAAATGACCCAGTGTTATGAGAATGCCGAAGTGCAAATAAGAATTGCTAATTATTGCATCAGGTTGAAGATATCATTTTTAAGAGTTCAAGTTCACTATTTTCATTTTTTTACACCTCTCGAAGGCACACAGGGACAAACAGTCATGGAAACAAATAAGCAGAGGAAAATATAATTTCATACAAACGCATACAAGAAAAACAGATCGAAGTAAAGTGAGGGGTTTTTAGTTTGTTTTCCCTTTTTGCCTGCAGTTAGGTCCTTAGTGCCCACTTGTGCTGTTGGAATGATCTCTTTTACAGACCAAGCAAGCCTTGAAAACTTCATCAAAGCATCCTGCCAATAAAATAGGCCTCTTCAAATGAAGTATGTCATACTAACAATTCCCCACTCTGTGTTTCCTGAGCACACACACAAACATGCACAAACACATTTTGTCAGCACAATATCAATACATATTGGCATGCCACTGTTGTGTCCTGCCGTCCCTGCTATATTCCCTCCTCTCAGAAAAAACTGCAGCATTTTATGCCAGCTGGAAGCCTTAGTGATTATTTAACTGCTCTGGGCTTAGCTTGGCAGCCTGTGAAGGGAGGTTGAGGGAGGAGAGGAGACGAAAGAGGGAGGAGAAGAGAGGAATTAGCAAGAGATGAGTTTGTGTGTGAGTGTGTGCACGCATATGTTTGTGAGAGTGTCTGTGTGTACACACATGTGTGTGCATATGTTTGCGGATGCTCTAAAAGCATTAATGTGCGAAAATTCACTAAGAGCATCCCTGAGCCGATTTTAGAGTGTCAGATCCGCTTCCCGGCCGAGTGCATGCAAGTCCTTCTTCAACTGGGAATGTGAACAGTGAATCCGGCTGTATGGATCGGTCCCTAACATGCAGAATTTTTTTTTTTTAACTCTACAAAATGCCAAATATCACTTCCACCGCCTCTCAGGTTCAACCTTCCTGGAGAACAGTACAACAAATAAATAACACAGAATCTTGAACTGGGCAAAGTATACACAGAAAAATATCATAATTTGATGAGCATATAACAAGTGAATACCTCTGAAACTGAAATAACATATTGTATACCCATTAATGATATTCAGTTTCTGGGTGGTGGATACGCTATTGACTTATTATTGCTTCACCATTAAGAATTCTCCATAAGCCAGGGATTGACATAATATTTAGATCCAAAAGCATGTTGCTGGAGCAAATACATAAACTAAGTAACATTAATAAGTAATGCAGTGAAGCCCATAAAAAAGGAACAAACCAGTTACTGATAAAACATGCAGATAAAGTATGAAATCTCTCCAACACCAGAAAGAGAAAGAAGAGGAATTCATGTATTACATGGAACAGGCTAATCAAGAGCGTGACTTGTTTATTGACAAGCAGTAATTCTCATGCTAAGTGAACAAATTCACCAAGGAAAATTTGATTAACTCTTCTATCATGAAAAGGGAAGGTCGAGCTGAAATGTTGAAGGCAGATAGTTTGCATTTATTTTTTCCTCAAATCTAGAGGTACTATTTGAAACAGCCGGTGTGTACATGTATGTGTATTTGTACATGTAGAGGGTTTTTAAATCTGAATTAAAAGTGGGAGTTGAACATATGTTTGGTGTCTTATGGCCTCAGGATTTTTTTGTTTTTTTTTGTTTTTTGTTTTTAACTGACTGTGAAGTGGGACAAATCAAACTCTTGTCTATGAAGTCCCATACTGAATTCCAAGCCAAAAACAAGTCATGTCCTGAAATTTGTGTTCACAGCCCTGAACAAGTTATTTTTTTTCTATATGTCAGTGGACACTGCCAAGGACACTTACCGCTTAGGAAACATTACTTGCTGCTGGCTAACTGATATAAAGTATATCAGGAAAATCTATTGAGAGGTACACTATATGAACAAAAGCATTGGTCTGCTTACACATTGCACTTACAGGAGCTTTTATGACATCCCATTCTAAATCTATAGGCATTGTAGCTATAATAGTTTCCAGTCTTCTTGTATGGTTGCAACAAGATTTTGGAATGTGTCTGTGGGAATTTTTGCGCATTCATCCAGAAAGGTATTTGTGAGTTCAGAAATTGATGTAAAATGAGATGGCCTAGCTGAGAGTCTCCATTTAATTTTATCCCAAAGGTGGCCAGTGGGGTTGAGGTCAAGGCTCTGTGTGGGCCAGTCAAGTTTTTCCACATCAAAGTCATCCAACCAAGCTTGTATGGACCTTAGTTTGTGCATTGGACATAGTCGTGCTAAAACAGAAAAGGGCCTTCCTCAAACTGTTCCCAGAAGTTAGAAGCATAAGTTTGTTCATATTTTCTTGGTAAGCTGAAGTGCTAAGATTTCCCTGGAAAGATTTAACTGGAACTAAGGTGCCCAGGCCAAGACCAACAATTTGACAAATTCCTTGATAAAAATCAAATTGTAGCAGATAGTCAATATGGTTTCAGAATGAACAGATCTACATCTATGGCATTAATAGAAATGACTGATCACTATCACAAGAACTAGAGAGCAAAAAAACAGTGCAGTTGGAATTTTTGTTGATCTTAAAAAGCATTTGACACAATAAATCATGACATTTTATCAAACAAATGAGAACATTATGGAATTATGGGTGTGGTATTAGACTGGGTGAGAAGTTGCTTGAAAAACAGGCAGCATCTTGTCAGTCTTGGCGAATATCAATCACAGTGTTTGGACATTGTTTGTGGAGTCCCGTAAGGGTTGGTGCTGAGGTCAAAGTTCTATATTCTCTATATCAATGATATATGTAAAACATCCAGAGTACTACAATTTATCCTGTATGCAGATGACACAAACATTTTTGTGCCGGAGAGGATTACAGCAGCTTTTAAATACTCTTAGAGAAGAAGTGGCTCATTTCAAAACATGGTTTATTTTAAAGAAGTTATCATTAAATTTGAAGAAACCTTAATTTATATTGTTTGGGAATTATAGAAAAGACCTAACAGTAAAAATAATGATAAATAATACTGAATTAGAGAAAGTTTTTAAAATCAAATTTCTTGGTGTGACTACTGATGACAAAATCTGCTGGAAACCTCGTATTTAATATATACAAACCAAAATGTCAAGAAGTATTTCCCTACTGAGTAAAGCCAAACACCTTGTGAATGACAAATTACTACACATCCTTTACTGTTCACTTATATTACTGTATTTAGATTACCGTGTAGAAGTTTGGGGCAGCACTTATAAAACATCACTTCAACTGTTGTGTAAATTTCAGAAAAGAGCAATCAGAATCATTCATCGTGCTGGATTAAAAGACCACACTAGTATTTTGCTTTCAAGTCAAGAATTTTGAAGTTTATGGATCTTATTAACTGCAAAACTGCCCTAATGCTGTATAAAGCCAGGAATATGTCACCAGAAAATATTCAAAATCTGTTTGTTAATAGAGATTGGGGTTACAACTTCGGAGGCAAATTAAAGACACTTATAAGACAATATAAGACATTTTATACACGGACAAATGTGAAATCTTGTGTTACCATCCGTGGAGTTAAGCAGTGGAACAGTTTAACAAAGGGACGGAAATAATATTAAAACATAATTCATTTCAAAAAGATGTTTCGAAATATGTATTTAGAACAATACAGAAAGTCTTTGATAAGAAGGAATGAAAAAAATACGTATAAATTAATTTATGTTACCCGTGTGTATGTGTACATGTGTATGTATGTGTGTGTGTGTCTATATGAAAGTATATACATAT
>VUQH01037111.1:0-11407 GCA_015106775.1 Etroplus canarensis | reverse complement strand
TGGAGAATGGCCGAGCTAAGATCCTGTGGGACTTCCAGATACAGACGGACAAAATGGTGGTGGCTAACCAACCGGATATAGTGGTGGCAGACAAGCAGAAGAAGACGGCTGTAGTGATAGATGTAGCGATACCGAATGACAGCAACATTAGGAAGAAGGAACACGAGAAGCTAGAGAAGTACCAAGGGCTCAGAGAAGAGCTCGAGAAGATGTGGAGGGTGAAGGTAACAGTGGTCCAAGTGGTAATTGGAGCACTAGGTGCAGTGACTCCCAAGCTAGGCGAGTGGCTCCAGCAGATCCCAGGTACAACATCCGAGATCTCTGTCCAGAAGAGCGCAGTCCTAGGAACAGCTAAGATACTGTGCAGGACCCTCAAGCTCCCAGGCCTCTGGTAGAGGACCCGAGCTTGAAGGATAGACCACCCACGGGGGCGAGAGGGGATGTTTTTTTTATATATACTACCGGTCAAAAGTTTTTGAACACCCCAATTTTTCAGTTTTTGATTGAAATTCAAGCAGTTTAATGTCTCATTGTACTCTGAAATGAAAGCACAGAACAAAAAAGCTATTGAAGTTCAAAAAGAAATCATGAAATGAACCAAAACATTTATTCTAAACTGCTGACTCATCGAAGTAGCCACCTTTGGTTGTAACAGCTGAACACACTCATGGCATTCTTTCTGCAATGGAAATCAAATATTCTTGAGCAAGTTCTTCCAAACTCTGTTGCAGAAGTTTCCATAAGTGTGTGGCACTTGTAGGTTGCTTTGTTTTCACTCTTCTGTCCAGTTCATCCAAAACCAGCTCGTTAATATGTTAGGGTTTGTGGATTTTGGTACTGTGGGACTAGGTTTTGTTTCATTCTAGGATGTTTGGTTTTCCTTTTTTTCTGTCTCGTTCTTGTTTCTTTCCAGTTTGGTTGGATCCCCTTTGCTGTGTGCCTTATGTTATACTTTCATTGTTCCTGCCCCAGTTCATGTTTAGTTATTGCTTCTTCGTGTCTTCCTCATGTTTTCCAGTATTCAGCCTCCTTGTCTCTAGTCTTGGTGTGTTGGTTCATGTTTCCCTTGAGTCCTTGTATGTATTATCTTTGTGCTGTGTCTGTTCCTTGTTATCCTGTGTTCAAGGATTGATCTACCTCCGCTGCTGGAAAATTGGGGTATTCTAAAACTTTTGACTGGTAGTTTATATACAATCAGGAACGATAAGCTCTTAAAATGTATTTTATTTCCTGTAAATGTGCAGTGGTGTGTTTTAGGCTGTTAGAGAGAAATTCAGAGTCAGTAGGATTAACTTCAAATTTACGTTTTGATGTGGTTTCACATCAGCATTTAGAAGGTTTGAGCAGTTAGTACATCTACATAATATGTACTAACTGTTCTGATCTGCTGGATGCTTCTGTGAAACAAGCGGAACTAAACTGCTAAACAGCATGAAGTGAGAATAATGCAGGCTACACCAAACCCTGGTAACCTCATTCACAATCAGAGGGGAAATCATTATTGAAGATAAGTAAACAGCCTAACATCTGAATGTAAAGCCTTATAAAGCCATAATATTTACAAAATCATCTTCTTCTAGCTGCTGCCTTTACAGGTCATCACAGCAGATCATCTGCCTCCATCTCACCCTGTCCCTTGCATCCTCTTCCCTCACACCAACCCTCTACATGTCCTCCTTCACTACATCCATCAACCTTCTCTGTGGTCTTCCTCTTCTTCTCCTGTCTGGCAGCTCCATCTTAAAAATCCTTTTTCCAATATGTCCACTACCCCTCATCTGATCATGTCCAAACCATCTCAGCCTGAGGTGTCCCTGTGATGTACCATTGGCTGCTCACCTGTATTCTGCCCAAGAGCTCACCAAAGCAGATCAATCCACATTGGTAATTTGGCAGAGGTCCAAACCATCTCAGCCTTGCCTCTCTGACATTGAAACGTGAATTCCTAATAGAGCAGTGTTAAACTGCATGTATTTTTTATTGAACTCATCACTAAGACATTTTCCCTGTAACACAATTTTACATTCTGATGGCTGGAAAGAAGAGCTGAGCAGCAGATCATCATCTAGGTGTCTTATTACATTTAAATCACAGCAAAGTGTTCTTTGGACTCTAACACCATGATTTTTACCTCTCAGGCCTGGTTCATCATTTAAAATAGGTGGCAGATATTATTGGTGCTTCGGATTATTGCAAACTTCATGTTGTTTCTGCTGCACTGACTGCAAGTGACTGACAGAATCCTCATATTAGCCAATCTTGATGCGTTTTTTCCAGTCAGGCATGTAAGGATTTAAAAGATAATTTGTTCTGAGGCTGTGAAGAGACAAGCAGAGAACCACACTGCACTACTTTCAACATAATGCTTAAATCCCAGTTGGGGAATTACATGCATTTTACATGTTGTTTGAAAAGGTGCAAAGTGTATTTCCCTTTATAATGTCTCTTTCTCTTTCATTCAAAGTGAGCAGCATTATTTGCGTGTAAGACATGAGAGCATTTCTCAGTGAGAGATAAATTGTACTTTAGCTCCAATGTGGAAAAAACTGATTGCAAAAACTTTGTCTTTTAAATTTTCTGTCCCTCACGTTTTTAAAAATTTGACAGTTCTCACTCACTGAACAGTAGTGGGAACATCAAAAAAGAAGTGGTGCTATGAGCCTGAAATTTATCTGTAATTCAAACTGTTTTTGTTGCCAGAAGGGACTTTGATTTTCAAACCCTAAACCCTCTCTGACACTTGCATGTTACTGTTTGGATGTAAAACTCTGCAGACATTACTGATGGGTCTTTGTTAATTAGATGTGCAGGTCTGATTGTTTCAGTACACAATCCAGTGTTGGATCCTCAAGTTCCCATCATGCAACAGCTTTGAGGAGACTGTTCTCCTTCAGAGCCCCTTTCTCAATGTTTGACGGTGGTTTTTTGTGCAAAAACCACAATGTGAGTCAGAAAGCAAGAAAACAGATCAATGTTTAAGTGATAACTACTTTAATGGTAAAACTTAATATGTACATTTCTGCCACCATTGAAGACTGTCACTACAGGCTGTCATGGTTCCCCGTTTTGCCTCCCTTTCTGGAGATCATCACTCCCTTTCCTTTCTCTGGTTCCCTGCCTGTTCCTTCCCTAGGGGTCTCCATCTCTGTCTGCGTCAAGTAGGTGTTTTATGTTGGTAGTCTGTCTGGTCCCTACTGCACTTCCCTTCCTTGTTGTGTCAGCTGTGTTTCCCTACCACCTCTCACCCTCTCATTGGTTGTCTCTGTCTATTTAAGTTCCGTCTCCTCGTCTCTCCCTTGTCCTGTCATGCAGTTTCGTCACTGGTTGTTTCCTGAATGTGTCTTCCTCTCCTCTGGATCTCTCCCCGGCTTCCACCTGGGTTGTATTTGGATTCTGCCCGGAGGTTCCCACACCTCCAGGAAAACCTTGGAGGAAATGTGAAATTGGATGACTGATTACTGTCAGCTGTGACAGAGAATGTTGTAGGTGACGTCAGACGCTGGAGACTTGGTGGAAAAAAGCGAATGGTAGTTTAGAATTAATCAAACTTTTTGCCTTTTTTTCAAAAATTTCTTTCTTTATTTATTTTTTGCCAGAGCAGACAGGTAGGGAAGAGAAAAGAGAGAAGAGAAGAGAGAAAAAAAAGAGGAAGAGTGCACATTTCGAAGCCAAGCACTGCATCTGTAAAGCGCGTACTGCAACTGAAAGGAGAAAAGAAGATATGTGATACAAAAACATACAATCATATAAACATACACATATGAATGTGTGAGTGTGTTTGTTCGTCACAGAATGTACTTAGCACTGAGGGTGGCACGCCGCTCCCGTACTAACAAGAAGCAAATCAGACAGAGGCAGGCCCGGGGGACCCAGGTCATCCGCAGCTCCCGCGGGGGGCAGGGACCCAGGCCACTCATCCCCATGGCGGCCACACACCCACCCCAGCAGGGGGGAGAGGAAGGACCGGGTCAGAGCCCCAGAGGAACCGAGGCGCCAAGCAGCCCCGCCAGAGACCACGCCCCCCCCCGGCCCACGGAGCAGGCCCGAGACGAGGCCCAAGAGCACCGGCGACCGAGAGCCCCACCACCACCCGGCACCCCCCCCGCCCACGCCGAGGCAGGGCCCAGCAGCCCAGGACCGCCAAGAAGGGTGGCTAGCGTCCACGCCCAGCCATGGACTCCAGAGACCCCAAGAATCCACCCCCCCGGGGAGACAGCAACAAAGAGCAAGGAGGGGCACCCCCTATTGACCATGGTCTTAGATACAGGGGCCAGTTTGTATGTCTTTTTAATATTTTGTCATGTTACTTCCTCTAGGTTGATACAAGGTATTTCAACAAGAATATAAAGTTTTTGGATAATGAAACAATATGCTATGCATGTGGGAAACATATAGGTGTCCTTAACTTATAGTGTTGGAGTCCTGGAAGAGTCATCTGTGCACTGACATCGATTTTAGAAAGAATGCATTTGAATAATCTATTTGAATATAAATTTTAAAATCTCAAGTATTTTGTTTTTGCAGTTAATTTCAGCATTAGTGAGTTTACTTGGGCAGAGCTGCCCAGTAGTTTCCTTTCTTATCTTGTTTCTTATCAGTTTACAGATTGCGAAAAGCAACTTTACTGCTGCTTATCATTTGACTATCCACAGTGAGAGGCTGCACCCTCTTAATTCAGTTTTCAAAAGGTCATTATTTGAAACATAATGTTAACAAAAGACAACAGGAAGGGGTTATGCAGTGCATATTCATAATGACTTTGCAAAAAATGGTGCTCACTTTATTGATTTATAATGCTATATGTACTTTTCAAAAGTCATGCCTAGTCTTTGTTTCCTTCTGACATCATCACTACAAATCATTTGACACTGAAGCAAAGACCAGGTGCCCCTCTTTCTGTATGATTTCACAGCATTTTGATCAGATTTTATATAATATTATGGCTCTTATGCACCAGACCCTAACTGAGACAAAACAACAAACATACATTTTAGATTGCATTATAAATAAAATCTACACAATGAAATAAAGAACTTCTTGTACTCAGAGTTAAACCAGTTGCCTCCTTAAGAAAAGAACTCTTGGTTACAGGGCTTAATACTGCTTCTTTAAATCCGAAGAAACACAAGACATATTAGTCCTTTGTTGTCAGGGAACGTTTGCAATATCTTTCCAAGTATCCAGTATTCATGTGCTGATGAGGCAACAGCACTGACAACATTGCTAGATGAAAAGTTTCTTTCCTTGTTCCATTTTTGTTGCATAGATATTTTCCTGTCCACCACTTTCAAAAGAGAATTGCTATGTAATGCACCCGTCTCCATCTCCTTTTAATATACACTGCTCAAAAACAAAAATTAAAGGAAAAAATTTTAATCAGAGTATAGCATCAAGTCAGTTAAACTTCTGGGATATTGATCTGGTCATTTAAGAAGCAGAGGGGGTTGTTAATCACTTTCATCTGCTTTCGTGTTTATGAAATCAACAACAGGTGGACTAGAGGGGCAACAATGAGACGACCCCCAAAACAGGAATAGTTTTACAGGGGGAGGCCACTGACATTTTTTCCCTCCTCATCTTTCCTGACTCTTTTTCCATTAGTTTTGCTTTTGCCTAGGCTCAGTGTCACAACTGGTAGCATGAGGCAATATCTGGACTCTACAGAGTTTGCACAGGTAGGTTAATACACCAATACCTGTCATTGCCAGAAGGCTTGCTGTGTCTCTCAGTACAGTCTGAAGAGCGTGGAGGAGATTCCAGGAGACAGGCAGTTACTCTAAGAGAGCTGGACAGGGCCATAGAAAGTCCTTAACCCATCAGTAGGACCAGTATTTGCTCCTTTGTGCAAGGAGGAAGAAGATGAGCACAGCCAGAGCCCTTCAAAATGACCTCCAGCAGGCCACTGGTGTGAATGTCTCTGACCAAATAATCAGAAACAGACTTCATGAGGGTGACCTGAGGGCCCAACATTCTCTAGTGGGCCCTCGACTGGCATTTGCCATAGAATAGCAGAATTGGCAGGTCTCCCACTGGCACCCTGTGCTTTTCACAGAGAAGAGCAGGTTCACCCTGAGCACATGTGGCAGACTTGAAAGGGTCTGGAGAATCCGTGGAGAATGTTATGCTGCCTGTAACAGCATGACCAGTTTGGTGGTGGGTCAGTGATGGTCTGGGGAAGGCATATCCATGGAGAAACACAAAGACCTCTAGAAGCTAGGCAACAGCACCCTGACTACCATTAGATATCGGGATAAAATCCTTGGACCCATTGTCAGACCCTACATTGGTGCAGTGAGTCCTGGGTTCCTCCTGGTGAACGACAATGCCTTGCATTAGGTGGTGAGAGTTTGCAGGCAGTTCCTGGAATATGAAGGAATTGATACCACTGACTGGCCCCCATACTCATCTGACTTAAATCCAATGGAACGCCTCTGGGATGTTATGTTTCAGTCCATCCGACACCACCAGGTCGCTCCTCAGACTGTCCAGCAGCTAGCTCAGTGATGTCCTGGTCCAAATCTGGGAGGAGATCCCCCAGGACACCATCCACCATCTCATTAAGAGCATGCCCTGACATCGTCAGGCATGCATACAAGCAGGTGGGGGCCATACAAACAACTGAGTACCATTCTGAGTTGCTGCTCTAATTTTTTGAGCAGTATTTACAGATCCCTTTTGTCACAGTCCACATGTGAAAATGGGTTTACATTTTTTGGAATGAATGACTTTGAGCCATAGGATTTTCAGACAGTTTTGTAATTTCAGAATCAGAATACTTTATTAATCCCAGGGGGAAATTTAGTATGGCCTCCACTTCACATGCAACAGTGTGTAATCCATCCACTACTAACAACACAGACACTGCTGACTTAGATGTTTCGTTATAACTACATCTGCCAAGGTTATGTTTTTGTTTGTTAGCAGGATTTTGCAAAAAGTCCCAAATGAGCTGGCATGACATTTTTACCAGAGGTGGGGCTTGACCCACCTTAGAAGTGTGTAGCTTTTGGAGTTATCCCAATGTGAATCCAGGATTTTTTTTTTAAAGATCCTTCAGCACTGTGAAATAGGGCAAAATTTGGCATTTGCATCATATCTCAACATGCTATCATTTCAATATGGTCCAAAATCTTTGAGCAATGGTTGCAACACCTTGTTGAATCGTGACCTCAAAGATTTAAGGTAGTTCTGAAGGAAAAAGTGGGGCCACCCCAGGAGTAGTAAAGTGGCCACAACTATAGAAATATTTTACCTTAAACAACCATAGAAACTTAAGGATTGTTCAGTCTCACAGCAGGAATTTTGAAACTTCATTTAATGCCTACCTGTCCCACAGTCCTGTGCATCTTATCATGCTCTATTGAAGTCAAAACTTCTCTGAGCTCTCTTTGAACTCCCACAAACTTAGCTGCATTGTAAAAGCGTGTCCTCTCCAGGTGATGAACTTACAAGTCAGCTACTTACTGAGAATGCTCTACTGCAAGTAAAACTCCATAGCATTTCAGGTTTACAAATATATAGACCAAAAATCTCAAATGAACAGTGTCCACAATGACAATCTTTGTTTTTTATAATATATCATAATATGGTTTTTGTGTGGTTTAAAACACAAACAAAATATAAAATAAAACCACAGTAATTTCATGGACATTTTCTAATGAAATTATTCCAAATTTTATTGTACCTCATTCCCATTACAAAAATGTAAGAATTTTCTCACATGAAAATATCCCTTAAATCTCTAGTAAAGACACATCAGTGTCAAAAAGTTTTGAAAACAGACTTGACTCATCTGACACATTAACAAAAGGACGGTTGAAGGTTCTGCTTGGTATATTAAGTACAAACTCTCTAGAGGCCATAGTCGTAGTCGGGTTTCCCATCAACGTAGCTCTTGTAGAAAGCCTTGTAGGTGTCCACGCTGTACATGGTGGCTTTGACAGCTGGGTCCTCCAACATGCGCCCTGTCCACTTCTTCAGCTCAGGTGTGCTGTCCAGAAAACTAAGACACAAACAGTATCAATCATTTGAATAAAACTACAAAAGTTTAGGTAAATTACATATTTTGGTGACTTGAATGAGAAACTGAATTTGAATGTTAAAAAATTAAGAATAACAATTTCTGTTAATGATGTTAAAAAAGAGGGTCTCTTTAAGAATAGTATCTTTCAAAATCCACCCTACTTCTATTAATGAAGGCTTAAGCTTTTGGAGTGACTCTCACAGTAATCTTATCCAAATATCATTGTGAAGATGCTATGTGCCCATGGAAGCTGAGAAATATCCTAAAAACTGAATCAAATATCAGGAAGACTCTGCACTCACATTTGCAGGCTTTAATATCTGCTAGAGGTGGGGGTTGAATGGAGTTACACAGTTGTGAACAATGGAATTACTCCCTTTTAATTTTTTTATTTGTTAAAGTTTCTAAAAGATGAACTCAGTCAATATGCCTCTGTCTTAAATCTGACCATATGTAACCTTGACTTTTGACCCCACAATCTCAGAAATGCTATCCATATTCTACCCATCATAGGTATTAACCACACAAAGTTTGGTAAAGATAGAGCAAAGAAGTCGGCTCCTGCAATGGTGACAAGATTTGTAACAGACAGATAACCCAAACTCATGTCTTCACAGTAACATAAGTAACAATACACAAACACTACAAAAAGGCTTTTTTCCACCACTTACTTTATTTCACACTCAAAAATTAACAATATGTAATTTGAACATGAATGACAAAACTGTACATGCATGGCCAGTCCCCTTATGAAGTCTTTACTGTACTTATAAACTTAATTTCACTTTGATCTATTTTAAAGTTTCAGGGCTTTAATGTGCAGCAACACTGAGTAGTAAAATAAATATTAACTTGTGAATCCACAAGATTAATGTTTTCTGTAACATTACTCTCCTGCCTTATTTGCAGCACTTGTGTCGCCTTTTGCCATTCTATGTTTATAACCTATTCTTTGTGGATCTCTAAACACCTAATCCTCTGAAATTGTCTGTGACTGAAAGTAGGCACCGTAATTTTTCCATTTTGACAGTGGAAGAGTCAAATGACCTGTTAGATGTCCCCTTCAATGCACACAGGGTCTGAGGCACCAATCTGGGTTAACAGAGGAAGTTTAAATCCACTGCTGAGACAACTGTTGTCTCTGACTGGGGCTTTAAGTTTTGTCAAGCCAGTAAACAAAAAGAAAGCCTGGCAATGCTGAACTTTCTTCAGAGTACACCCTCTGTCAGACTTTACAAGCTTCAATGCACTGGCTGCCTGTCCGTTTTACAGTTCATTTTAAAATTCTATTATTTGTTGTTAAGTGTTTGAATAGCCTCGCCCCACCTTACGTCTCTGAGCTTTTACATGTCCACTCCCCCTCCCAGTCACTCAGGTCAGCTGACCAGCAGCTCCTAGATGTGCCGAGGACACAGTGCAGGCTCAGGGGGACAGAGTTTTTGCAGTGGAAGCTCCCAATTTGTGGAACTCGCTGCCACTGGCCATTAGACAGGCCTCCTCACTCACCATTTTTAAATCACATCTTAACTCACCGCTTCTCCTTGGATTTTGACCCAGTGTGAGAGTTGATTTTATTATGACTTCTGTTTCTTATTGCTTTTATATTCATATATTTTAATTTTATTTTTGATGCATTTTAAAATGTTCAGCATTTTGGTCAGTAGCTGCTGTTTTAAAGTGCTTTATAAATAAAGTTGGTGTGGCTTACAATCAGCACTGCTCCTAGTAAACTAAACACACCAATACACACAACTGTGCAATATTTAATATCCACTTGCATTATATATACATTATACTGCATGTTATCTATGTGTAAATATGTCCACTTAAGGATTACTTACTGTTGCAACTCGAAGATCTCGAGCCTCTCAAACCACGGCCACATCATGTAGTCAATCATTGTTATGGAATCACCGCCAAAGAACTTTGTCTTCTTGTTAACTAGGTCCTAAAATTAACATTACAGGAGTGTTTTACAATTCATCGCATTATATGATGGGTTAATGTACAGAGAAGCTAGAGCCCTCAACTTTGCACACTACCTCATTTAATTTGGAAAACTTTTCTTTCAGTTCAGCTTCCAGTCCTGAAACGTCCTCACCATTCTTTCTCCCCAGTGGGATCTTGTAGAAGAATGGGATCATCTGTTGAAATCAGCAATATTAATATGATTATTTGGTGCTGGTTAAAAAAAAAAAAAAAAAAAAACCCTCACACACATTCAAATTTAAATGAAAGTCTTCACATAGCATACTTTGGAAAAATGCTCCAGCATCATTCTTTGCTGAGCTTTAGCAAAGGGAGAGGAAGGAAGCAGCTTCTTTTCAGGGTAAACTTCATCCAGGTATTCGCAGGTGATGGGTGACTCATATATCACCTCACCAGCAGGTGTCTCCAGTGTTGGGACAAGACCAAGTGGATTCTTCTCAAGAAACCACTCAGGTTTCGCTTTCAGGTGGATGTTGATGGTGTCATATCTGAAACACAAAAGCAGGCTCTTTAAATTAGTTTCGACCAAAACATTATTACTCTGTATTAGTGAAGGCATTGTTTTTTGCTGTTGTTTTTTTAAAAAAAAATAGCTTTTACTCGATTCCTTTGGCATTCAGCACTAATCTGGTCCTCTGGGCATAAGGGCAGAACCTCATGCTGTAAAGTCTGATCTGGCCTTTTGCGACTGGGCCAGGAGCAGGGCTACCTGGAAAAAAGAAGCAGAAAAATTGTTTAATCCACCAGAAAGACCAACTAAGAGATCAAGTTAATTTGTGTAGGAATTTATACAGATCATGCACAGGTGAGTTCTGGAGCCATGCCCATTTTGTCTCAAGAGTGGGGTAAGACCTTTGAGGGACATTTTATTAAAAAATTAAAATGTTTTAAATTTCAAGTAAAACAACTGTGTGAATAAATACTCAATTTTTCAATATTAGTGTACTTTGAGCTTTTATCTTGGGTTACTTCTTGCTTCTACTTGAGTGTTTCTCAGAAATTTTCGGTTATACCCCTCTCCTAACCTCCTCTATACATAGTGACAGCAATGTGAACCAAAAATTTCAAATTTGGATTCATTACTCTGTAGAGACCTGTTGCCACTCATGTTCAGTTGAGTTCTTGAGTAATTTGGCATACCTCAGCCTTTCTTCCCATTTCCTTTCCTTAAGAATGGCTTCTTGACAGCCACCTTTACCTTGTATGTTCCCCAAGGGGTCACCACAGTGGATTAATCTGCATTGGTAATTTGGCAAATGTTTTACACTGGATACCCTTCCTGACACAACCCTCCATTGTGAGAGGGGCATGTGTCCCCACCTGGAATCAAACCAGGGACTTTTTGCTTGTAAGGTGAAACTGTAAACCACTACACTCCGGCTCCACACCCTCGAA
>VUQH01037110.1:0-16152 GCA_015106775.1 Etroplus canarensis | reverse complement strand
TATATATCCTCCTTTCATTAGTCTGTTTGTCCCCACAAAATTCAATTCAATTCAATTCTATTTATACAGCACCAATTCACAACGAAGGTTGCCTTGAGGCGCTTCACACAAATGAACCAGTGAAGAATGGGTATTAATTGTGATTAATCTAAATTAATCCACAGCAGGCCTGTGATTAATCTGATAATTTTTGATTGTTTAACAGCCTTTAATCTAACTGATTAAGCTGCAAAATGTGAAGGGCATTATTGCATGGAAAATGCTGAATGATTAACTGATGAATCAGAATGTTTAAGTATTAAGAGTCTAAAAAACTATGGGAAATGTAAATTTTATCAATGAAAAAAGGCTGTACATATAGTATATACTGTGTATATGTGTGTAAATGATCCGATACTAAGTGAGAATGTCAACAGGAAAGGAACTGTAACTGCAAGATTAATGCACGCAACAGGGGTTTCATTGGAGTACAAGGTGCGAGTCTGAAATGTCAAAGGAAGTGAGTTCCTGCAGGAAGACAACTGTGTCAGCATGAGGGGGAGTAAGAGGGAGCTGTCTGGGGATGAGGGGTGTTATTGATAAGAAGGTGGAGCACAGACAGGATAGCTTACGGTTACCTAAAAAGTTAAAAACACTTGGTTTGTGCATTTCTGAACTGCGACAATAAAATGATACACTGCACTTCACAAAACTTTCAAAGACTACCTTTGGGAAGAGGAACACATAGAAATTGCAGTTAACTCTGCTGCAAAAGGATAAACACTCTCCTGACCACAGAACACGATAACTACCTGACTAAAAGCCAGCCAAAGAGATGAAGAAGTTCTAAACCAAATGATGTGAAGGAAAGGGCAATATGAAGAGTGGAAGTCCTGTGAACAACAAAGCTATTTTGTTTAATGGCATCAATACACATAACGGCATAACAAGATTATAACAACAGACAGACAGAATAACACACTGAGCCTGGCAGAGGTAAAAACAAGCATGACTTGTTGGGATTACGTCCAGCTGTTTCACAGTTGTTGGTCATGACATCTTTTCCCCATTAATATTTTTGACCCTAAAAGATGGGAAATCTGTCTTTAAGAAGAACAATGAGTCCTGCAAAATATAGAGCTCTGACTCAGTTAGTCAGAAGATAAGGCAGACAGGAAACAGCCTTATAACTACAGCAAGTTCTTCAAGATGCTTGGAGTTAACTACCTACTTGGACATCCAGTGCTATTTTGAGGCAAACTTGTGCTTCCATCAAACTTGCCCTCCTCATGACTATCTAACAAAAATTAATTGAAATATATAAATATCATATCATATATAAAGTGTATATAGGTTTAGATAACATATTTATGCCCTAAAGTGAATTGAACAGTGTTAAAATCAGCCGTGGACTGAAAAATAACCCATATGTTTGTAGTCAACAGAACACAAACTCAGTTTATGGTATTTGGGTCAACACATACGTCAGAGGCAAAGGCAAAACCTAATTTGCAGTTGGACAAAATGTCTAAAGAGCAAGTTGACTTATTTACTCAGAGCAACTTATTTGCAGTTATTTCGGTCAATAAGCGGTCCACACAAGCGTACTTTTAATTTCAAGAAGAAATGTAATTATTTGTGGTTGCCAAGTGGACATTTTTTTACTATACTGGCCCAGATACAGTACAAGTATAATGATAACACGCTGATGAGACTGGATTTGAATAATAGGAGCAGTAGTGCACTACTGGTTCCTAAAAAGCTTGGCCCATTAAGGTCTGTTTGTGAGCCTTAAAGCCAGATTTAGTTTGCACCAGCATAAAACCCTCTTGTGGCCTTAAAAAAACTACAGTCAGGATTTAGTAAAAGAGGCACTATGAAAAATTAGTGATTGAAAGGACAGCTCTTTTTTCAGCTGGCCTTACTACATGTGCATTTGTAGGAGTTTTCCTTCCAGACCAAAAAATTTGGGGAGGAGAGTACTTAATTATAAAACTGATTTACTAAGGTTTGCAGAAGGGAATTTACTGCTGTTTGTGCTTTTAATGCCAGAAAAAAAGCTTGACTTAACTCATTTGTGCATGACATGGCTGTGATAGTTATCTAAAAAGGCGCATATGTATGTTTTCAGTCAGCAGTGCACCCACATAGAGCTCTTCAACATCATAAAGCAACCTTCATTCATCTTGTTTCTGTTCTACAATATTTTGCAGAAACACTAGGAGACCTACTGATGGCCTGTTTGTTGCCCACAAGTGGCCACACAGCACGCAGAAAAAAATAAAGTGATGTGTGCATTTCCACACGTAGGACAGCTGCAGTGTCCTCATTAAAAGTGGATCGCTCAGGATCTGATGCTATGTAATGTTTTTTCTACACATTTGATGCACAGATTTCTGTTTTTTACGGCAAACTTGCTTGCAAAAAAAGCAGTCCATCCTAACAGCTAAGCTGAAGTTCAGGTATTATCTTGACCCCACCTTCTTCTTTTTCTTGCTGCTCCCGTCAGGGGTCGCCACAGCAGATCATCTGCCCTATCTCAGCCTAGCCCTCACACCAACCCCTCCTTCACTACAACCTTCTCTGTGGTGTTACCCTTTTCCTCCTGCCTGGCAGCTCCATCTTCAATGCCATTTCTACAATATATCCACTATCCCTCTCCTTCACGTGTCCAAACCATCTCAATCTGCCTCTCTCAATTTGTCTCCAAACTTCTCAACCTGAGCTGTCCCTCTGATGGACTCATTTCTAATCCTGTCCATCCTGGTCACTCCCAGTGAAAATTTCAGCAACTTTAGCTCTGCCACCTCCAGCTCTAGGCCTGTCTTTTTGTCAGTGCCACATCTCCAAACCATACATCATAGCACTGTCTCGTAAACCTTCCCTTTCACTCTTGTTGCCATCAGTCTGTCACGAAACACCCCTGACACACACTCGTCTCCACCCACTCCACCCTGCCTGAACTCTCTTCTTCACCTCTCTCTCTCTGTCCGTTGCTTTGGATGATTGGCACCAGGTGTTTAAACTCATCCACCTGCACTACTTCTACTCCTTGCATCTTCACCATTCTACTTGCCTCCCTCTCATTCACACACATGTACTCTGTCTTGCTTCTACTGACCTTCATTTCTCTTCTCTCCAGTAAAGACCTCCACCTCTCCAGGCTCTCTTCCACCTGGTCCCTGCTCTCACTACAGATCATAATGTCCACTGTGGACATTATAGTCCACAGAGACTCCTGCCTGACCTCATCCGTCAACCTGTGCATCACCACTGCAAACAACTCTTTCTGAACATGAAGCCATACTGCTCCTCGCTGATCATCACCTCTCTTCTCAACCTGGCTTCAATGATGCTTTCTCCTATCTTCACACCCAGCCCCCCTCAATATTCAACCAAAAATTTGTCCTTGTATCACACATCATGCAGTATCATGCTAATTTGCCCTGCTTAGTAAATTTGGTCTTTAATGTTGCTTGGCAAGCAAGGTATTTCAGTTAGTGTACAGTCTACATTTTGGATTTAGCTAATCACAGCTTTTGTATGAAGATGAACGTGTCCCCTGCAGAAACAGATCAGTTTCAGAAACATCTTTATCTCCCACTGTATCAAGTGTCTTTCTCATTCTTACCATCGCACCATCAGGCCATGTTCCAGGAAGTTCTTCAGGTTAGGCAGTGTCTGCTGCAGGTCTGGGGTGGTCAGTCCATGTTGATATCTCAGCTGCAAGACAAGGGAACCACATGCTATATCATTATCCTCCAACAACCTACCACATTTTACTGAACCATACACAGTGTGCCGTGGACTAGCACCACTGCACATCACTTGGACAAGTGTGCACAGTCTCCACGTCTGGAGCAATATTACCTCCAGAACAGGTCTACATTCTTTCACCATGAGACAGTACTATTCTCTCCTTCAGACTATTATTCATCTGGACACACAATGGGCACCATTCCCCGATAACAGGCATGTGTGCTAATATGTAAAGTGTGTGGAAAGACAGGAGATGAGATGCGGGTGGCAAGAAACAGCAAATACATTATTAAAACATCTGGATGAAATGGGGCAAAGATTGTACATTAGAAAACCCATGATCTCTCCCTCGCCTCTCAGTAGACCCACTTCTAAATTTGGCCTTGAACGGTCCATCTTTTTAACCACAGTGCCTTATTTCATGATGATACAATCTAATCCGGGGAAAGAAAAAACGACAAGGCCACCTTGAAACTCCAGCTCCGGTGCCAGAAATATCTCCTCCAACAGTTGAATGATGTCACAGCAAGCCAACTTTTGTCCCGGAGAGTTTATTTAACCTATATCACTGAACAGCAGAGGCGCATCATGCCGCACGTCTAGCTTATATCTCAGAGGCCCCTCTGTCACACACACTGCCTGCACCAGCTGACATCTGTTCTGTTTCTACTCGGGTGCCACAGCAACCACTCCATTTTTTCAAAAACACTTTTGTGGTGAAGAGATGAAGCCCACATGAGAACGACAGCCCACTCACCCAAGATAACATGCAGCTCACTGATATATGAGCACTTAATGGATGAGTGGCCTAATAAAAAAAAAGGGAATTAAGGAGAAATAAATGTGAGGGCCTCTGAGGTCAAAGGTTAGATTTACCTGTTTACAGTTAAAGAAGAGACAAATGTTTTTTAGGTTGTCAGCAGGCCATAAAACATATCCACAAAAGTTTTAACTTGTGGTAAATCTTGCAAGGTAGTCAGGGACCTGCTGTAGCGCCACAGTGGCCACACCACGCAACACTCTGGTTTCTAAATTCAGAAGTTTAGTGGGGTTTTACAAGGTAACTGTGGTTCACACTGATGTGTGAAGTGAATATGGTGGCATACAGTAGCGGTGGAGGGAAAAAAAAGTATCATATCGCAATATTTTGCATGGCAATATTGTATCAATTTTGACACTGATATCCTATCATAAAAACTTCAAATACAAATTGAACGTTTTAGCACTAAAATAATAAAATCAATTGTTTTTTAGTCCACCTATGTAATCTATGTGTATTTTCAAATTCTTCAGTTGTTGAAGGAGCTGCATAACTTTAGCTGTACAAGCTGCACTTTTCAAAATAAATGTAATGGTACAGTATACCACACGTTTGCATTCAGTTAATTTGGATGAGAATGTGATACAAACAATTTTCTTTGGTCATTTATGACCGGTTTCAGTTATTGTGCTGGTCAGTCTGAATGGACTCAGAATTTTATTTTATTAGATAAAACAGATATTGACAAAGCAGTTGAAAAAAAAAAAGTGATGAATCGAAATATATCGCAGTATATTTTAATGCGCTCTGCATATTAAAAAATGTTTAAAATCACAATAGTTAAATATTGTAATAATATCGTATCATGCGGTTTCTGGTAATTCCCACCTTCAGCATACAGTGAAGTTGCAGAGTACTGGTCACAATAAAAAAAAAACCTAAAACAAGACTAAGTTAGAGGGTATAACTGCAGGAGCTGATTTCATGACAATACTGTGTAGATTGAATATTTTTGTATCATCTCCCTTTTGTTAGTGTTGCACTTTGTAGACGATTGCTGTGCACTCATCTTACAGCTGGCTGCACAGAGAGACCAGTGGTAATTGTAGGGATACCGGTCTGATCCTGACTCAAAAAGCTGGATAGGGTGTCAACACAACTCTGTGATTTTTTGTATTTACTACACCACACGTCAGCAGCAGTGCACCGGTCACTACCAGGAGATAAAGCTAACAGTGAGTGAGTTGATGTGACTAAAAAGCCCAGATGATGATGATGATGATGATGTTTTCTTCCTGCTTTCTTTGGGTTTGTTAGCTCACAGAAAACTAAAGAGTTGCACGTACGGCTCGGCATGCTGTGACTTATTTCAGTTTTTTAAAAGTTTTTCTCTTTACTGTGTCTTCTTAGTAAAGCCACCCAATGTGCTCTCTTTCTACTGCAGCAGCTGAGATAGTAAGCATCTAACTGCTCTGTTTGCCTGTGCATAAATAGCTGCACAACAGTCCTTGAATCAGGTTATGGGTCACCAGGTTTATGTGACAGATGGGTTCTAGTGTATGCAGAGTGTTTAGATGCTGTTTTTCAAGCACAAAATGTACATGAGTGCATTACAGTTACTCATACTAAAGTTTGAAGTTTCCCAGGAGAAAGAGCAACACAGGAGGTCACTAGGAGACGGGAGAAACAGAAAAAATGCGAATGTCGGTAGGTATGCATAGTAGTTCTGTCGCATGGGCATTTGTCAGATTTCCACTCAACATAAATCCCCTTTTATGTGAACAGCTGCCAGAATAATGTGCACACTGTACGGTATAAATGGTACAGTATGTGTCTGACGTACCAGTGTTCACATGTCTGCATCAATGTTCCAGTGTATTTTTGCATGTGTGTGTTCTGGTCTCAAATGGTCCGTGTCTGTTAGGAGAGCTAAAGAAACAACAGCTCTGACAGTATCAGAGGGAGGCTTTATCAAACCCAGCTCAGACTGAAAGAGTCAGAGACAAGGGTGACACCTCAAAACCCAGCTGATGGTGGAACGATCCAAAACCTACGAGAACACCACAGAGATCCATTCATGGCTCAAGGTAAAACCTCTGACCAAGTGATGGTATAAGTGGGTTTGAAACAGTAGGCCAAGATCAATAACACCACCAGGTTTAGAAACAAAAAAAGCACAGCAGTGTGTGTGTGTGTGTGTGCGTGCGTGCGCGTGTGTGTGTGGCAGGGGGCTTTCTCTGTAAGCAAATGCCAAAAAAAGAATACATTTCCAATCTTGCAGTAGTCTTGCAGCTACAGCTCAGAAAGCAGAACTCATGAATCAGATATAAGAAGGGACTACGCATTGTGGCTTCAGAAAAGGTAAAAATCTTGTGTCACACATAATGTGCGTTTTCCTTCAGTTAGACAGCATAACAAAAGCGCTATCTTTAAAATCCCATTTACTTGGCTGAAGCTCTGGAGTGTGTGTAAAAACCACAGTGCAAGTCTGACAGGAGCATTATGTCAAATTATACGCCTGTATGTCTGTGTGTGTAGGAGAGAAAAAGTATGAGCCTGCATTTGTAGGCAATCCTTTTCTTGTTTTCCTTATGATTAGAAAGTTTGCCAAGTGTGCAGCACTGAGAAACTGGATATACTGGTAAAGGCAAGAGCATCATGCGTGACATCCCAGGCTTGCTCCCAGAACACGTTAGTCTGCTGTGAGAGATTTAAAAAGAGGATGTTTAACAGGATTTTTTATGTTTTGTTCTTGGTTTCTGTGATGTATATATAGTGCTTCCAGAACATCAGTGACTTAGTAGATCATCTGGCTCATGATCTCTCACAATTCACAGGTTACTGTAAAGTGTGTAGTGCAGAAAGAAAAGTTTTCTTCTCATCAGAAACTAATAAGAATAAAAATCCACTGAGAACTCACAGTCATATCCAAATTATATCCTGGCTGGCTCTTACCGAGCTTAAGACATTAAGACACAAAAATGCACGTCCCACACCCCAGAATTTTATCAATTATTAATAAGGAAAAAAGGATCCACACTGAATTTTACTTAAAGTTGCATATTCTAATTACATTAGCACAGTCAACATTTGCTTGTTTCTTTTTCATATATACAAATCATCTCTATTCATCTTCGTTTCACTTCATATTTTTGACCTGGTTTTCCCGACCTACCTGCAGCACCTCCTTGCCCCACCAGTCAGGCCCACCCCACAGTTTGGGAACCACTGCCATAAATAAACCTAACGAAGGCATTTATGGATAGATGGCAGATGGGCAGACAGGCAGACGCAAACAAACACATATTTTATGGGCACCGCAATCCAGTCCAATACAAGAGTATCACTACTCTTGTGAAAATGTAAAAGTGCCCTTAGAAAGACTAATACAACCTTGATATTAAGCGCATTTTGGGTGAAAATTTATTGGTTGATCACTATGAGCAAGTCTGATTAAATTCTGACCAATACTGTCGGTGGACTAAAGATTTTTGCAAATTATTGACAAATGGACAGACGCATCACCATGGAATCAGCTCATTTGTATTCTTAGGAGAGGCGATTCTTGTAAAAACGGAAGAGTGTCCATAAAATGACAAATATGAACTTGAGCACAATTTGAGTGAAAATACGCTGGATGAACATTGTGAGTAAGTTTGATTAAATTCTAAACAGTGCTGCAGGAGCAGTGGTGATTGTGACCTCACCATGGCCCTTTGGTCGAATGAGTTAATAATGGTGCATGACTATAAAAAAGAAACATAGCCAAAGTTTCAAATAATGGGGTCAGTGCATTTTTGAGACAAATGTGCAGTTTCAGGTGGTTTTTTCTACACCTGGTTCTTATGTTGTTGGTGAGAGAGAATATCTCTGATATGAATGAACTCAGAGGCACATGTGAGCACAGCAGCCCTGCACCAGCTGCTTTTCAAATCTGTTTTGTGAGGGACAGATAAGGAAAAGAAAGTTGGTTAAAGGGAGTGGAAAGGAGCTAAAATGGCTTGTTTCAGAAAGAAGATAACATGAGGGGCTGCACCGTGAACCATTATAAAGCAAATAAGGATTATTATTGAACTGTGAATCATGCAAAGCTACTCTAGTGCAAACACATTCACTCAAGCCAAATCTCTGCCAGTGTGCACCAACAACACTTGAGTTAAGTGTGTGTTTGGCAGCAGTGCAGAGCCACCCGTGTTGGTTGACTGCTGTTTCACACTGTCTTTGTAATGAGGTGTTAAACACATTGAGACAGTTTTTAAGGCTGAACACATAAGGCCCTACAGCTGACCCAGCGTTTAGCCAGCCAGATTCTATCAATATTCATAAACCAGTCCAGCCCTCCCTGGTGGAAGTCGCATTGAGTTCACTGTATACGTGCATATATATGAGCGTTGCTCGTGGCCTTTGTACTGGGAAGGCATTTATCCTGTAAACTGGCTTTCAAATATCCAAACATCAGCCCTTTCTCTTATTCTCTGCTCTCTCGAGGCAAACAGAAAAATACAAGTGACAGCTAGACGAGAAGAGAATTGAGAATATTGTAAAAGAGGAAGAAAAGTGCGAGGCAGCATAATGGCTTAAAGCTGGGTGTCATTTCCAACTGCCAGTGCCATGAAAGCTTTGACTACAGGATGGAAACAAACAGCCAGGTGGGAAGGTTTAGATTCTGGGCCGAAAACCCAAACTGTTCTTTGGGAATAGATTGTAAGTGATGCAGTGTATTGTAACTGACACTAAATAAAAAACACAACAGTTTGTTTTCTGCCGCACACAGCAGGAATGAACATTTGTGGATAAAACAATGGCATCCTGAAACGATCTCAACGTTTCTGTCAGCAAATACAGAGCAGATCATGCAATTGCTCAGAATCAGTCCACTTGAGAGAGCTTGTCATTTCCAGTTTCCCTTTCATACCTCCTCGTGATTAATGCTGGAGTCCTTTGCGTGTTTGTGCGCATGAGTTCGGATGTGTGCTTTCATGCTGGCCACAGGGTTCTTTGTAATGGAGCTAACCAGATCGTGGTGAGAAATTCCCAGAGCCCATTGAGGACAGCTGAAAGGTGATCGGACCTAGTTGGGGGTGGGGTGGTGGGGTAGAGCGGGGACACCCACTGGGGCTTTTTCAAATGATGACATAGTGAAATCGATCTAGCTAGGGATCCTCGCTGCTGCTCACATTTTCATGTGTGGACACTCCCTTCCCTGTTTGACAAAACCCACTGAGGGCTTTGGAGACACCGCAGCATGTCTAGTGGGTAATCAGTATGACAGAAAAGTTTGAGTATGGGTATGTGTGAGTTATAAGGATAAGCACAACTGACCGATCACATCTAAGAAATTGGGGACTCATCCCTATTCATCATCAGGATAAAACACAAACCCAAAGAATGCAGCAATGTATACAGGTCCAGCTTGCCAATCCGCTGGAGCCATAACCACACACAAACACGCGAGCTGACTAGAGCTGTCGGGAACCAGTCAGTTTACAGTACATGTCACCCATCATTTGGCAAAACCTGATTGTTTGCCCTGAACTCTGTACAGAGGCTAAACAAGCAAAGCCCCACTCATGCCATGTATTACCATTTCCCTGAGTTTGTCAGTACTAATCACTTTCAGGTTAGACCCACTAATGTGGGCAGGCTGCAGAGAATTTTGAGGGTGATTGCGGATGATGTAGTGCAGAAGGGTGGCCCAGGTAACAAAGATGACCTCCATTTTCCTTTCCTTTTATGCTAGAAGACAACCACATAGCAACTTTTAGTCAGTGAAGAAGTTGCTCATCCTCTGTTGTTGCCAATGACTGACTAAAAACCATTATGCCACCCACCGGTTTGTGGAGTCCACATTTTGAATCATCAAAAAATTCGAGAACTCAATTCAAGAAGTTGCAGACACTCCCAGGGCTGAACAGGTGGACTGATGGTCAGTGAGTTTCCGGGTTTGGCAAGGTGAATTAAACTTTCCAGGATGTGGATTGTGGTTAAAAGGCGACCTAACAAATGACAGACTTTCATTGTGCTGTCAAGTGCTGACAGGCCGGCCACAGGCACTGGACAAACTGGCCACTTCTGGATGTGAGTCACACACTAAATTCGTGCCATTTCTTTCTGAAGTTACTGCTTTGTCGATTTGTGGATATGTATGTGAAGTTGCAGAGGTGTGTTTAGGACACCGGGGTTTGTAAGGGTTCCTATTTATTCTAAAGAGGTGGACAGCTGCAGAATATAAGCGTTTACATATAGGTAGCAGCTATCAGTTGTGGCCAACGTTGTTTATTGCACTAGGCTGCAAAGCTGCTTTTCTAAACAGTAAAGTTGGACATTTTAACAGGGGACTCTATGGGAACTGACCCACTTTTTCAGCTAGCTTCAAGTGGCCACTCTTGGAACTGCTGTTTTTACATTTCCATTCCGACTTCATTTTTCAGCCTTGGAGGAAGCTGGGCAGTGCAGGGAAATCTGGGACCCAGGACTCTACATTTAATAAGTCAAGAGGTTTACAAATCAAATTTTAGAATCATATGTATGTCTTGACTTGGATAACAGACAGTTACCCTGCGATTAATAATCAGCATGCTTTTATCCACTGGGGTAAAAGTGGGAGTGGTTATTTTACAGAGCACATAGGTTTTACATATTCCCTGGGGAAGGTAATCAGGGAGCTCATTAAGTCCTATGACAGCTTGTTATAAAGGAACTAACCAGGTGTTCCTCCCTCCACTGTCCCTCTGGTCAAACTGTGCACCGGATACTTCAGCAGAGGCTACGAGGCTGACACAGTCATTCGTTTTCATGCTCAGACCTCATATGTTGAGAAGTGGAGCTTTGGGAGATAACCTGTCACAAACAATATTTCAGGGCAGTGCCTCTTCTGGTTAAGATGACTGATTCATGAACAGCTTACATACCAGTGAATTAAAAAGAAACAAACTGTAACAAGAAATAATATTATAGGAGCTGAGTGATATATTGGTGCAGTAAAACATCCTGTAACAAATTATGAACATTAGTGTGGACTAATTTGTTACAGTGTAATAAAACTGTTCCTGTCGCTTCTTTCATTGTGATAGATGAAGTTCTATAAAGTCTGCATGCAGTGCTGTTAATTATTAAGCCAAAGCTAACAGTCAAACTGGCCAGGTTTTACGGTTACTATTAAAAATCTGGTAAATTATAATGAGTCCAGTGAAATAAAGTGTTACATTCTAATGTACCATAGTTGTAGCTAATGTTGCATTTACCTCAGTTTGGACTGATACGGATGTAATGCATATGGACCAGTCTAATGATTTTAATGCATGCAACTTTAATGCAATAAAATGGTCAATAGCCAGCAGTTTCTTGGCTGATTAAAGCAGTTTTGGGGCATTTATAACATTCTTTAGAGGCACATGAAAGCACACACCACACACAGCGTGTGTGTTGCGTGGCCAAGCCCACCATGCAGATGATTCCTTCACACTAGACTGCAAACTTTGATCGTGGCTGCAGTTCATGTTTTTACTACTCTCAATACAGCTGCCAATATATTAGGACGTGTGTTCTTGTTTTAACCTTCATTATGTTTTCATACAACCAAGTCACACAGTGGCACGTCAAACTAAATTTTGTTCGTTTGTGTTTGCAACTCCGTGATCCTCATATTCGGCTCTTTTGACTGTCATCTCTTCTCTGTTTGCCTTTATAACTGCTGGTGCCAAGCGCTCCAAGGCCGAGTCCAGCCTTGAGGAAATAAACAACTGATTCACCTCAGTGGGCAGATATGGTGGAAATGTCAGATCACCATATTTACATATGGGGAGCCTTCCATCTGATATATTGTTTTGATGTTTCAATAAACAGTCTAACTCGACAGAAGGATTACAGCATTGGCATTATCTTTTGCGGCCAAGCTGCAAAGCCAGACCTCATAAGTTCTTGTGTTATATCGTTTATTTATTTTAACCTACAATACAACATAGTGTAACTAGGCCTGACTTTGAACATGAGGAAGAAAACAAATTATTTTGGATTTATAGCCTTGCAATTGAACCTGAAAGTGAAACCTATGACAACTATGCTTTTATATGTCATAGAAACGCTACTGTCCTTTCCTCTTTGCTATTGTTGCAGCTGTGAACAATAAAAAATATGTAAAAAGGTCACATTACTTTTAAATGAATTATGACATCTTAGTAATAATTTTCTTTGCCTTTCTTGAGAACAGACATTTCAAACTTTACGAGTGCATTGCTGCGGACCCGTGTAAGTGCTGAGTTTAAAGTCATCTGGGGGAGTGGTTCTCATATTTTGGTTAAACGTTGTTCTGATACCAGCATTTCCATTATAGTAAGTGCGACCTGCTCCACTCTGTGTGCGTAAAGTGTGAGGGGCACACATACATGTTTGTTTGGCTCTCTTTGTGAGGACATTTGACATTAACGCATTCCCAAGCCTCTTACTCTGAAAGTTGAACCATCACAACTAAGTGCAAAACATAACTTTGCCTAATTCAGACCTTAACCCTTAAACCAAGTGTTAAACTTTAAAGAGTCCTTGGAAAGGAGGTGAAAAGCTACTGAAAAGTTCATTTACAAACTGTCATCAGTCAGATGGACTGACACGTTCTCAAATAAGTACACAGTGTATTTTTGTTCATGTTTATATCTCATTTTAATTTTCTATCTTTAATTTCCTTCAGTCTAGTACTTATGTTGTTATGATGAACAGTTCTTGAGAATGATGCAAGCTACATTTTAAACAGACATCAATACACAGACTCATTCAGTCAGTGCATCCTTAGAGCCATCCTCTTTTCAGAGTGGTAACTTTGTGATCACCTGCATATGACGTAATAAGGGAACATCTGTAAACTGTAGTGACAAAAACTATCTGGTTTGACGCTCTCTCCAAAAAGCTTTCCACAGGCATTGATATATGTCACACATTATTGGCATTTAAACATCTCGCATAACTAGTATTAGCTGATATACACTCACAGCTACTTCAGTAGTTACACCTTACTAGTACTAGGTTGAAACCGCTTTTGTTTTCAGAACTGCCTTAATTCTTCAAGGCTTATCTTCAACAAAGTATTGGAAACATTCCTCATAGATTGTGAGTTATGTTGACATGATAACATCATACGATTGATTCAGATTTGTCAGCTTCACATCCATGATGTGAACCTCCCTTTCCACCAGTTTCCAAAGATGCTCCACTGGACTGAGATCTGGTGACTGTGGAGGCCATTTGAGTACAGTGAACTCACTGTCATGTTCAAGAAATCAGTTTGAAATAAAATTGAGCTTTGTGGCATTATCCTGCTGGAAGCAGCCCTCAAAAGATGGGTATACTGTGGTCAGTAACAATACTCAGATAGGTTGTGGTGTTTAAACGATGCTCAAGTGGAACCAAGGGTCCAAAGTATGCCAAGAAAATATCCCCCACACCATTGTAACCCGAACCATTGATACAAGGCAGGATAAATGCATGTTTATGTTTTTTATGCTAAATTCTGACCTGAACCAGTGTTGCAACAGAAACTGAGATTCATCAGGTCAGGCAACATTTTTCCAATCTTTTAATGTCATATTTTAAAAAGATAGTGACCTTTTCATTCTACCAAGTAGTTATTTGAGGTACTATTGCCCTCTTGTCTGCCACTAGCCATTTAGCCATGCATCAACAAAGCTTGTTGGCCCAAAGAGCTGCTGCTCATTGGATATCTTCTCTTTTTCTGACCATTTTCTTTAAACACTAGAGACGACTGTGTGGGAAAATCCCAGTAGATCAGCAGTTTTTTAAATACTCAGACCAGCCCATCTGGCACCAACAACCATGCTATGATCAGTCACTTAAATCACCTTTCTTCCCCATTCAGGTTGCCTTGACCATGTCTACAAGCCTAAATTCATTCAGTCGCTGGCATGTGATTGGCTGATAAGATATATGTCTGACAAAAAACATACCTCATACTGGCACGTGTAACAGAAATGCCAGAAATCAACAGCAAATACATAATATCTTAAGAGGAAGGTTAGTAACTGACACAAATTAATTTGGGAACATGTAGCCGTAACAGCAATGCTTGTAGTTTAAACTCAAGGTTAAAAAAGCACAAAGAAAACAGATTGTTCTTTCTGGTTTTATCTGTGTTTTCTTACAATTTTTTCCTTTTTTGATTTTCCTCCACAACTTCATTTGATTTCTATTAAACAGAACCTCCCCTCTGAGAAGTTCTTTCTAGCTCAATGGTGGATTTGAAATGGTTGATTATGTTTGCTACAGTACAGTGCTCTATGATTCCACCCATCTGGTCTATTCTATCCTATCCTGGGCCCATAATGAAACTCAGCCTGTATAGCAGTCACTCATCCACTAAATGAATTACACTGTAGAGCAGGATGCACATAAAACAGCCGAGACAAAACGGCAGCAGATGGATGGTGTGACATCCACTGAGAAGCTGCACAGGAGAATGAGACTCATGTTGTATTTAAAGTGATGTTATTCACATCAGATTTTGCATTTGCAGCTTTGAGTTGTTTGACAGTAAAGCCTCACATGGTGCAATGCAGGTTTGAAACCTCAACTACCACGTGGTACAGCAGAGACTATGAAATCCAAGTTGATTAATCACCGCAGCCTTTCATGTGTCACAATAAATATACAGAGCAAGGCTGAAAAGTTGTTTGAGTCTAGCTGCAGTCATTCATTCACAACAAAAATTCACTTCCTTTAAACTCTGAGCAGTTCTCTGGCCTAGAATACATGCTACGGTCATCTTCATCCAGTTCTCAAGCCAAACTTAGAAACAGAATTCATAAACACCGCAGGCGTTTGCTTACCACAGAAAAGGGATTCACGCATATTTGGAGTTTAAAGAATCACCGCTGTAAGTTGTAAAAGGGATTACTATTTTCTATAGTGAATTTGAGCAACAATTTCTATTTCATAGTTTAATAATTCAATTGAGTTAGGCAGAGAATGCCTTGTACAAATACTTAAACGTCAGTGTAGGGCAGAGGTCTCATGTTAGAGACATTACTGTTCATCCAAACAGCCTGGCTTTAAATGTTCCAAAGGGCAAACAAAAAGAAAAGAGTGGGATCAACAAAGTATCGCATTATTACTTCTTTTGCATGTGGTGTTTCCTCAAAGAAAAACGTTCAAAGAAGTGAACCCCACACACAAAAGCAGGAAGACGAATCCATATTCAGACAAACAAAATGAGTGTAGCTGAGGCTGTGGGATTCCATGTTAAGCGGTGCTATCTGGGGAGGTCCTCCCACAGGAAATTTTTAATTTCCTCTTTTTGGGTAAATTCTTATGCACCAATTTGTACAGTTTCTGTATTACTTTATTACAGAAATGTGTATTTATGAAATGCAAAACAGAAAAATCAGGTATCAGATAATGATTCGGCTGGAGTAAATGGCAGTCAGTCTGACGGACATCTGCATGCTTCCAAAAAATGATTTCACTTTTGTGTTTGGGGTTCCAAACAAGAGGGTTACTGTGTGATGAGTTGACAATTCTTTATATCATCAGGCTACTTTTGTGTCTCTTGTTTGGGTAAGTACATGTTTCAGCTATTCATGTTAATGTTCTTCTTGTAAATTTTATTGGTGGTTGGCAAACAACAAAATAGTGCATTACCGCCCCCCCCC
>VUQH01037106.1:2886-24831 GCA_015106775.1 Etroplus canarensis | reverse complement strand
GTCATACACGTCCTGCACCACCTTCACATACTTCTCTGCCACTCCTGACTTCCTCACACAATTCCACACTTCCTCTCTTGGCACCCTATCATATGCTTTCTCAAGATCCACAAAGACACAGTGCAACTCCTTCTGACCTTCTCTATACTTCTCCATCAACACTCTCAAAGCAAACATTGCATCGGTTGTACTCTTTCTTGGCATGAAGCCATACTGCTGTTTGCTGATGTTCACCTCTCTTCTTAGCCTGGCTTCAACAACCCTCTCCCATATCTTCATGGTATGGCTCATCAACTTGATCCCTCTGTAGTTACTGCAGCTCTGCACATCACCCTTATTCTTGAAGATCAGTACCAGTACAATCTCCATTCCACAGGCATTCTCTCATTCTCCAAGATCGTATTAAACAATCTGGTTAAAAAGTCCACTGCCGTCTCTCCTAGACATCTCCATACCTCCACAGGTATGTCATCTGGATTAACTGCCTTTCCACTCTTCATCCTCTTCATTGCTGCCCTCACTTCCTCCTTACTAATACTCTGCACTTCCTGATTCACCATCTTCCCTCCCTCTGCCATCCTCTCTCTCTCATTTTCCTCATTCGTCAGCTCCTCAAAGTACTCCTTCCATCTTCTCAACACACTCTATTCACTCATTAAAATATTTCTGTCTCTATCCTTAATTACTCTAATCTGCTGCACATGTTTTCCAGCTCTGTCTCTCTGTCTCGCCACTCGATACAAGTCCTTCTCTCCTTCCTTGGTGTCCAGCCTCTCATACAACTCACTATATGCCTTTTGCTTTGTCTTTGCCACTTCTCTTTTTGCTATGCGCCTGGCCTCCCAGTACTCCTGTCTACTTTCTTTATCTCCCTGACTATTCCACTTTTTTTGCCAGCCACTTCTTTTGAATGCTTTCCTGTACTTCCCCATTCCACCACCAAGTCTCCTTGTCTTCTTTCCTCTGTCCGTGCGACACACCAAATACCTTTTTGGCCATTTCCCTCACCACCTCAGCTGCACTTTCGCACTTTTAATTTATGACAGCAAACCCATACTGAATACTGGTTTTTTTTTAATCTGAAAGTGAAATCAACTATTGTCACAGTGAATGGTTGCAGACCAAAAAGCAGACTGTTGCAGATGTAAAAGTCAAAGGTGATTTAATTAACAAGATGCAAAGAAACACTGTTCACAGAGATTATGGGCAATATACAAGGTTTGGAACTGTAGAGAAGTAAGTGCAACAGAGGGATCCAGAGGTAAGTCTGGTTTTCTCAGTGAACAGCTTAAGTCCAGCAACTAGTCTTGGTTCCAGAGAGAGTGGGTCAGACAGGGTCTCCTGAGCTTATCTGGGTGGGCATCTTGGTCAAGGTACACAGTGTGCAGCTTGACATTCTGGCAGTGTCGAGGAAACTGCTTGGCCAAAACATCCAGCTGCTGGAACAGGTGAGTCACCGCACTCCGCCCACACCTGAGGACTAAGAAATAATAGTTATTGAGCCCTGCCCAACCCCAGACAGAGAGAAAAAGAGAAAGCAAGGTAAAGAAAAGATAGAAGAGGCAGGTATGAACCTGGAGGAAAGCGGGACCGTGACAGCTATCTAATACCACAGTAAATTAGAGTACTGTAATATTAGTATTGGTCCATAAAAGAAAAAGAGTTTACTTGTGTCTGTTTAAACAAAACTTAGTCACTTATGGGGCATGCCTGATCTGGTTTGATTTTGGAAGCTGAGGAAAGTTGGGCCTTGTTAGTACAGAAATGGGAGATGACCTAGGAATCCCAGGTGCTGTAAGCTTGGGGCAGTTATGGTTCAAGAAGTAAAGCGGGTCACCTTCCAATTGGAAGGCTGGTGGTTTGATCCCTGGTTCCTCCAGTCCACATTCCAAAGTGTCCTTGGGCAAGACACTGCACCTTAAATTGCTCCTGATGTATCCATTGGAGTGTGAATGTGTGTGATAGTTAAAATGCACTTAAGGCATAGACTAACGGACAGTATGAACATGTATTTGAATAGGTGAATGAGGCGTGTAGTAAAAAGTGCTCTGAGTGCTCAGGCAAAGTGGAAAAGTACTATATGAGCTCTGGTCCGTATACTATTTACTTACATCACTCTCAGTAAGGTCACTTCTAAGGAGTAACAGGCCACTGCATTTCTCAAAACATAACACAAGAGGGAGTACTTTTGCATTTAAAATAAGTCAATTCTTTAACTGAGCACCCAATTTACAAACCCACTTATTAAAAATCTAAATTATTTTCAGCACATTAAGGTATCGAAAGAAATATGTTGATCATATGTTTATTGGGAGTCAGGAGTGAGTTAAAACTTATAGGAGGGCCAGGAAGGGTGCTGAGGCTTGTAACCACTGATTAGAGACATACTGTTCAGAAGCCGGAGATACCTCTAGAAAGACATGAAAGAGAGAACTGAAGAAAGAAAAAAACAGGCTATGGGAGAGGGAAGAGTTAAAATTAATGGCGTGTCATAAATACATACAGTCTAAATGCCTCATGGGAGCTTCCCAGAAGGACTGTGCCTATAGCAGCAAAACTAATGGATGGTCTGAGGTCACACAATCCAGCTTTAACTATAAGCATTATCAAAAAGCCTGACAGCTGGCTGCACAGGAGAGAAGCTTGACAGCTAAGGCTCTGTCTCCTTTTCTAACTTTTAAAAACTTTGTACATTAAAAAAGGGATTTTAAATTCAATCCCCAGTTTTGAAAATATTGACCAAATTAAAGAAGTCAGTCTTAGAGACTTGTTTAAGCATGATTTGAAGGACCTTTTTCTGATCAAAAATGACTCCAAGGTTTCTCACAATGATCCTGGATGACAAATTAATACCAAGCCACACAAGATGCAGCATAAATCTAACTTAAAGTGTCTAATGACAATCAAGGTTTCTCAGCTAATCTGAAGTTACATTAATTAGTTAATTAGTTTCTGAAGATAAGTTGTTCCCACATTTATTGGGCTGTTTAACTTCTCTTAGGACTTTTTTGCCACCAGGTCTGGGCATGTGTATTTACTATGCTATGTGATCTTTATAAACGTGTATTTTTTGAGTGTGGCTTTTAATAACTGTTAATTTATTCTTCTTTACTGTATTTTTAAGTAACTGCTCTATTTTTTTTTTTGCCTTTTCAGAGCTGCTGGACACCTGAATTTCTTCTATAGGGATAAATAAAGTATCTATCTATCTATCTATCTATCTATCTATCTATCTATCTATCTATCTATCTATCTATCTATCTATCTATCAGTCTTAACTCAGGTGCAAAAATGTAGACTTTAGAGGTACGTGAGCATTTCCATTTTATGCAACTTTCTGTGTCAACAATCAACAAACTATATAATTAGATAGTGTGTATTGATATAGGGCCAAATATAACTGTTTTTCTTTTTTAAAAATTCAGAAGGAGAACTTTGCAATTAAACTGATTTGTTTCATCTGGCCTCATATATACATTCGTTTTCGAGCATCTTCACTAACTTTAATGAGAAAATGGCTTAAATAGTCCCAATTTTTGTTTTTCAAAGGGCCCTGTAGCTGCTGAAGAATGCAGTCTGAATTCAGCTTAGATCATTTCCACGGGCTCTTTGGGGACCGTGTGAACTGCTGCAGTTCAGGCGGAGGGTGGCGCACCAAGCCAAAGGATTGTGTCGGGGACCCTCAAAGGTCACCACGGGTCAGAGCGCAGCGCCTGACAACACAGTCTACAGCGGCTGCTGCTGCTGCTGCACACAGAGCCGCTGTTAGACTGCATGACTGGAGGTTTGTTTATCTGTTCCTGTGGGGGTTATCTTGTGGTGATACAATTTAAATTAAAATAATAATAATAATAGTGAAAAAAATACAAACATTAACCCTGAATCCCCATGTATCAGATCATCGGACGCACTTGTCAGTCAGCTTAGAAATTAGTATTATGCATAAATATTTGCGTTCATTTAAAATTGTGCGTCTGTGTGCAAGTGAGAGCTTTAAACAAGAGAAGCAACATAAACCGTTTGCATGCGCATCCAAGTTCTGTAGCAGACTACAGGTAGGTTAAATTTGTGCAAAAAAGGAAATGTTAACAGTAAAAAACTTCTGCATCATTATCTGCTGAGAGCTGAGGGTTGATTAAAATGTACTTGTAAAATCATTTTATATTCACATTGTGTTAGTTTTAGTGTGCATGTAAAGAAAAACTAGCTTTAACATGACGTCTGTATACTGTTAGGAACACTAAGCATATTGCCATTTCTATGAAATCCATGCGCTGATGATAGTACCAGTCTAAATCCACATAGGAATAAGAATAAAGCGTAAAGTAATCATATATAACAGAAATGACTCTAAAATGATGTTCAGTCAGGTGTTGTGGACAGAGGACCCTGTGTCGTAAATGTAAAAATGGATAAAAATGTGATGTTATACCCTTCAGAGTAATTTTGGAGCTCTTAAATAAATATTTATACATACTTGTGTCAAAATAGCCCACAGTAAATGATTTTTATCTCTCGTTAAATAATCCACAGCAATGTTTTTGTTGTATAAACTGATAACCATTGTATCCAGTAAGATCCCTCTCTTTTTTGTGTCCATCAGTGACTAGTTCAGTCATTTACTGCAAGTGCGCTTTTAAAACCAACAAAAAACGCGGTGATTTTAAGTCCAGTGCATGCACTGAGTCTGTAGCAATTCTGATTATTTCAGACAAAGTCGAGTATTTAACATGCTTTGTAGCAAAGCATAGTAACATTTACGCTCCTGAAGAATATTAAAGCAGTCAAGTTCCTGCAATAATGTTACAAAACTGAGAAGGAAGTACAAGCGTGGTGTGGTAAGAGTTGGCCGATAAAACATATTTTATGTATTAAATCGGGTGATCATCACACCTTTTAACAAATTTGGCGGATGAAATACATTTAAGAGATCACAGTAGTACAACAATTGCTGTACAGAAAAATCCTGACTCATGAGTAGGTTTCCTTCTGACGCAACTTTGGCGTTCAGAGTCTGTCAGCAAAAACTTCCAGTATTTAATCCAGCTTCTTTTACAAAAGCAGCAACACACAAGTCCCACAATATTTCAAAGGACAAACACATAAAAAGTGTTAAAAACTCCACACTGAAGTAATTGGATTTTATGCCCCCGTCCCGCACGCTCGCGCTTTTCTCTCCATGGTGCTCTAAAAACTCTCCAAAAGCTTCAGATGCCTTGTGAGCTTTTCTTTCTCAGTCTCCGCTGCTTTTAATGCGTCGTCATCGCTCACAGGATCAAATATATCCAAAGACAGAGAAAGTTTCTAGATTAAAACGTTCTCATTGGAAAAAAAAAAGAATCGGAGCAAACTGTTGTGGCGCATGAGAGCACTTTGAATCTGTGAGAAGGAGCGCACACAATAAACCTGTTGTTAACCTTGCTGTGAAAATATGTTTGAAGAAAACAGCCAATTGTTGTATGAAATGTATTCAAGTATAAAATAATGCCCTTTGTTTGGGGGAAAAAACTTGAGCAATGTGAGGGTACAAAAGTCCCCTGTGGCATTTACTAGCACCCTTTGTGCTGTTTGCGCTTTGGCGTCTCCACTTGGCGCATTACCCAGGCCCCTTTAAACGCGATTGTTTCTTTCTTTCTAATGACATTTACCGGATCAAAACATGCTGTTAATTCGATCAGAAAGCTTCACCCTTCATAACAATGGCAGTATAATTTCTCCCAAAGTTTGTTAAGTTGACCGAAATTAGGCAAATGAATAGGGGTCTCCAGGCTACCCATCTTGCAGGTGACGGGGAATAATGCGCGTTCACACCAGCTGCATTCTTCTTTATTTCTCCCTTTCTTTCACAGCATTATTAAAATTTAGGCCAATGAAACTATTCATTCGAGTGAATAGACATTTTCTTATAGGATAATAGGATACAAATTGAGCCTCTCCAAAGAGTCTCCAGTGGTGGGTAACCCTCGTGTGCCAGAGGCTGCTGGAGACGCTGGCCTTGACGCAGACGACGCTCGTGTGCCAGGGCTAATCACACACCTGCCGAGGAGTCCAACAAAATAAAGAATGTAAACAAAAAGCTTGCCATCTCTCATAAAAGATGGACGTGTCACCAAGTCGTGTGAGAAACGCCGAGAACAAACGGGGGGACTCCGTCTCCAAAAGATCTCCCCTGAACTTGGCGGAACAGCCTATTAAAGGCTTACTTAATTACTCTAATGACACTGGACAGGCCTTAAAACTCGGACCGGGCTTGGATGAGAGTTAAGATCGCTTGCTGGGATTTGTAAACAGGCGATCGTGTGAGAAACGCGAGTTGGAAGAAAAAGGGATTCTTTTTTCGCCTGCTTTGTTTTCAGTGCGCACAGTGCGCCCCGCCGGATCAGCCGATCCCAGCGCTCAGTTCTTATTTCCCGCCTGGGTTGTTACTATGCAAATAATATTCCAAAAGTAATCACGTGTCTTTTGAAGAGCCACGTGGATTAACAAAGCAGGTTTGCCCCCCTGCTAGCCCATGGCTTTGGATTTTTTACTATTTCTTTAACTGATCCTAAATGCACACATCTAGCCAGTGCATGGCTCTAATCCCGTGGAATAATTTACACCATGAATGCCAGAGTCCCTTGGATGGTCCCTTATAAGGGCCAGCTTTCCCCTCAAACCTCAGTCTGCTTCTTCACCTTCCAGACCAACGCATCTTTACAACACTGAGCTTAACTCACCTTCATAACGTTTATCAGGAACTAGTCGATGGCGTCTAAAATGAAAGACAGAAAGGTATGCGCTCCGTGTGCGCTCAGCATTCTGAGGACAGAAATATTTTGGAAACCTGGCACTTTTTTAAGACTTTTGAGTTACCTGTTGGAATTCTGTACTTCATTCTGAACGCCAGAATAGTATAGAACTTGTATTTGCAGCATTTCTTCATTCTAATGGAGTAAACATCTTCTGTACACCAGCGTATGGCACACGTTATAGAATAGCCTAACATTGGAATACTATCAGTATAGAAACCTGTTCAGCAGCTTGGCAATATCTAGTGACAGTAGGTTAAATAAATATGTTAAAAATGTTTTTAGTGTTTTAAATCCTTGGAACGACACGCTAACAGCGCCCAACAAGGCCTCAGAGTTAAAGAAACTGTCCATTGCGCAGGTGTCTGTTGCGCGCTCTGGAGCAGTTCGGTGAGCCGACGCGCAAAACCCGCCAGGATGTATAGATCTCAAGAAGACGTCTTCTACATTATTTCGTTTTATATTGTATAGTATTGAATTTCACCTTTAATTTCGCTTGTTTGGGGTCGGAACGGTAACTGTGAAAGACATGTAATACAGCTATTCGTGTGATAACGTTGACTCGCCGTCTGTTTTCACAGAGAACTCCAATCTCCCACAAAGTCATCGAGAAAAGAAGACGGGACCGCATCAACCGCTGCCTGAACGAACTGGGAAAAACTGTCCCAATGGCACTGGCTAAACAGGTATTGTGAAATATGTCGTATATTTTGTGTTAGATAGAGTTATTATAGGCTATAACATTAATATACCACCAATAAAAACACCAGACCGGCGCTGATTAGACAATCCGGTCTTAATTCGTCTGGCATTTTAAAAAGTTACGTTTTTATATTTATGTTGTTCTTTTTTTTGGTAGAACTCTGGGAAGCTGGAGAAAGCTGAAATCTTGGAGATGACTGTTCAATACCTGCGAGCGCTCCACTCAGCGGATTTCCCCCGCGGGAGAGAGAAAGGTCAGTAAAATCTTGTGCTTTACGCATGGCATTACCATCGTCCTATCAGCTAATTTAAAGGCTTCAAACGGGCTGGCTGTGTACAATTTAATACACTCTACTTTTTTTATATATGCGTTTTACTGCAAGTCCAGCTTTATCCACGGAAAGGATCCACAGAAACCACGCAGTGATAGACTTGTTCAGCATGCCATATCCGCAGGGTTGTAACAGCAGCTTATTTTGGCTCATTTCAGGCGAACTGCTCGCTGAATTTGCAAACTACTTCCACTACGGATACCACGAGTGTATGAAAAACCTGGTGCACTACCTGACCACTGAGGATAGAGCTGAAACCAAAGACATCAAGTATGCAAGGATCCTCGCCTTCTTACAGTCAAAGTCCCGTGTGGTCACCGAGCCTGTGTTCGGCTCTGTCGGCACGATGCCGGAACCATCTGACTACCTCAGCCAACTGCACTCCTCCCCGGAGCACCAAAACCACAGCCCCAGTGACTCCGTGTACCAGCAGAGTCCACCGGGACACTTCTCATGGCACACCACAGGGCGCAGCCCGGGTATCTCTTACTCAACAGTGCCTCTCTCTGCGCACACGCAGCAGCACGGTGGATACTTGTCGCCGGTGCAGGGACTCGATCACCACTATTTTAACTTCATAGGGCACACGCACGCAAATACATTTAGTCTGCACAGTGCGCAACACGCCATGTAAATAGGTCTGCTTTTTTTTGTTTTTATTTATACATATGGATCATGTACATGTTGTGAATAAATAGAGTATTTCTGCCTAAAATAAAGCTTGTCATGTCATCATTTGCACTTCAGGCGGCCAAGTCACACTTAGTGCGTAATTGACCCAATACAAGCAGCAAACACAGAGAGAGAAACCACACTAAACAGTTTACAAAAGAGAGGAAAAATCGGTCACATTTTAGGAGTTATTGATGTCCCCCTACATCACAAGAATAAAGAACTATACAAAAAAACAGCTACAAACTGGAAGAATTTTGATATTTGTGGGATGACATATTTAAACCAAAGTAAAGTTTGATTGGAGCGACTGGAATCCTTTGGACTTGAGAGTGTAAGCTCAGACCTTATTGAAAAAAGAGGAAAAAATGTTTAAAGCTAAAAAGCAGCTACACAGAACATATTATATAACTGAAAAATCATACACATAAATATATATATACATATAATATATACATAACTGCTTATCCCAGGCTGGATCTGTGGGTATGAGGGGTGACACAAAAGGTCACAGGGTGCAAACATGAGCCTGATTCCCACCCTCTCCCTACTTAACCAAACCTGCATTAAACAAACCTCAAATCCCCCCTCACTTAAAATTCCTATCTGCTGTTTCAGCAGAGGTTTTATGTCAATAAAAGTTTTCAACATGTCAAGTCAAGTCACTTTTATTTATTTAGCAGATTTAAAACAACAGGAATTAACCCAAAGTGCTTTCCAGGCAGATGTATTTGGACGTGGGGTAGACAAAGGGCTTGAAGTGTATATAAGAAATAGCTGTGCTGTATATAAATGTAAGCAAATTTACATCCCAGGTCTCCAAAAATCTGAATCACAGAACTCAAATAAAAAAGCAACACCATAAAAACTGAAAGGAAAGCAAACAGTACAAGAATAATAAATATGTGATAAATAAATGACATTGTTTAAAACCTCTGGGATAAAAATCATATCATCATCAGGGGGTCAACTAAAAATAAATACATAAATAAAATGTAACACAGGGAAGAAAACATTCACAGTAGACTTGAAAAAACCATGAGGCACCTTACACTTCACAAAAAGGAAGTGGAACTGGAAAGATCCTTAGAACAGATCTAAAATTATCAGTTATAGGACAGTTTCTTATGTGGGATGGCAGACTATTCCGGAGGCTCAGGGACAATAACAGAAAAAGCCCGGTGGCCTTTAGTTTTTAGGTGAGAGGGCAGCACTGAGAGAAGTGGTTGGGAGGATGGTCTCAGTGTCCTGGAGGTGAAAATTGAAAAAAGATCAGGTGACGCTGATGCAAAGAGGGCTTTGACTAAAAAATAACATTTTAAAATGAATTTTCTGTTACACAGGTACCCACTGCAATTGAGATAAAAGGAGATGTCAAGCAGCTGAATTTTGAACCATCTGCATGGATAAACAGTGGGATAGGACAACCACTGAGAGGCAAAGGCATGCATGCCTTTGCCTCTCAGGCCATGGACACTTGTCCATGGACACCTGTTTCTGATTCCTTTAGATACAAAACAAGCTTCAATCAAGCAATGGTTTTTAGTTGGTAAATGCTGCCCTTCACAACAATGCTGATTTGATTGTTAAAAGTCAAAGATGAATCCATAAATTCACAGAGATTTTTAACCATAGTTTAAGCATATTTGCATAGGGACCAAGGGTCTTAGTTAGGATATTTGTAGACCTTAGGGGGCAAATAAAATAACAATGCTTGCTAGAATTTAGTTGAAGGAGGGTTTTTGACATCCACAACTGGAGATCACTCAAATAGTCAAAGATGTTCTTCATAGTCACTTTTAAGTCTAACAGGTAGATAAAATTGAATGTCATCTGTGTAACAGTGATACTAAATATTGTATTTCTGAAAGACAGTGCTGAGAAGTAACATAGTGAATGAAAATAGAAGAGGACCTAGAATGTATCCTTCAAGGGTGCTGCATTTTGTAGAAGCTGGTGATGAAGAACAGTTTACTATATGGACAGGAAAAGTAATTATGTGGTGTTTTTCTTTAATAAAAATTCAATTTTGTTGATCTCAGGGGGCAGTAAGGGAAAAAAGTCATCCCCTCTGAACTTTAGCCAAGTTTTTCTATTTCCATGTATTTAGGCAAATGAGGATCACTATTCATCAGGATTAAAGAGGGATGCTAAGCAGTACGGAAAGCCCACCGTGGTTAAAAGTTTGTGCTTATTTACATATAACATTTGTTGCCTCTTTAGTTGTAGAACCTAGAGAACAACACTGCACCAACAATTTTATTGCCAGGAAAATCAATCTTTTCTCTTACTTTTTGTAGCACTGGCGACAGTCAATTGGTTTTTCTGCTTCTAGCTGAATAAGAACTGGCTCATATGAAAAGAGGTTTGTTTCTAGCAAGCTTGCATCTGCGATATGTGACTGCCACATCTCAATTCTCAATTCTCAACAAATGGCTTCCAAGCCCCTTTCTTACTTACTTTCTGTAAAAATAAAGAGAGGTAAGAAAAACAGAAGTGGGGGGGAGCTCCATGTTGTTTTTTTTAAACCAATGAGCCCCTTTGTGGTGCATCTGGAGGGGGGACAATCTCTGAATCCTTGTGCTTCATCCTTGAGTGATTTCGAAGAAAAATAATCAACACCATGAAATCAAAGTTTCTTTCTGAGAGGAGAGCAAGCAAACGCTTGCTCTCTGTTTTAATTTAGAAACAAAGCTGAAACTTTTACAAATATCTCTCTTCTGTGCAAATTTAGGCCTCTGTGCTTAGGTGTGGTACTAACAGAGAGAAACCAAGGTGAGTAGGTGTCCTCTTGTGCTTGTTGACATGTATGTACAGATGAATGGATAGATGCATGAATCATTACTCAGTGGATGGGTGGAGGATGGATGGATAAGCCGATATTAATCGCCTGGATGGCTGGATAAACCCACATTAACCAGCCCCTGACCAAAAAGACAAGCAACAAGAAAGCAAATGAAAGAAATGAATGACAGTGTCCTTGCAGATGGAAACGCAACAATACGATAAAAGAGAAAAGGCTTTTGAAGAAATACTTGGATCCCTGCAGCCCCAATATTGGTTTAAATCCTGACTCTAAACAGGGAAAAAGACTCATGTTCAACCAGATGAGAAAGATTTAGCCGCAGCACATCACATGAATAATAATAAATTGAGCGGGAATAAAAACAGACTCCAAACCATTCATTGTCATGTAAAATGAGCCACGGTGGTAAAGCTTCATTTGGAGAATGTTTATTTTAGCATTAATATCACAGGCTGAACATTTACAATCAGCTCTTTCATAAAATTATTCATCACAGGGATATCAAAGTGAGGCAGCATCAGACTCAAATCTTATAGTTTAACTTTGATGAGAATGAAGTCTGGCAAGTTCATAAGAAAAAAGAGTTCTAGCATCCTGTGGGAAAATGAAAAAGTAAGTGTTTTAAACCTGGAGAAAAATCTGATAAATGAATTTCATCACTTTAGAAAGATTTGTGTCCACTTATGAGGACAAATTCTCCCTCTTTTTAACAGTAACCCCTTAAGATGAGACTCAGTTCCTCCCTTGCTCTGGTTTTGTTGCTAAAATAGCAATGACTACATTGTAAGTTCTGTTTCCACTCGCGAGATACTTTGCTGACCATCCATTTCCACTCCATCAAGAGTAACATGACTTATTTTGTCTGAGTATACTTTATAGTAACTGGTTTCATACTGGTTTTATACTGTTTTTTTGTATCATTCCTGCTTCATAAAAAAAAGAAACATTTTAATAACATGCAATTTAATCATTATTTTTTTAAAGTTCTCCTTAAATTATACATCTGTACAGATGCTTCTGTACTTGTGAAGCTTAAATGCTTAAGTGACATTAATGTACTTTTTCCTTTCTTATTTTAATAGTTCTAAAAGAGTTTACAAAGGCCAAACTAATTTTGCCTGTGTAAAATAGTACTTTTAAACTTTTGAATGTATGGAACTATAAAGTAATACTGTGCACGTGTAATGCAAAAAGGGTCAGGGGAAGAATTTCCATTTATTTGAATAGCTAAACATTATCTTTACATCCTAAATTTAAAAGAAAATATAGAAACACCATATTAAGCTAGTGTCTAGTTTTTCAAGATGTGATCAATTTTTAAAAAAATGCTACATATTTATAAATTCAACTACTCGGCATTACAATGCTAAATAATATTACATCAGTTATAACAGCTCACGTGATAGAGAATGACACAGATTTGATTCTGTATTATAGGAACTTCTGTGTTTGAAAAGTGAAGTACTTTTATCTGACAAACTTTTATTAGTGAAATATTTTAGTGTTACAGCTATAATTACTCAAGTAAAAGAAGTAATAATCACTTGTTTCATATCTGATTAGAAAATAGAGTAAAATTTTTGCAATTCAAGAGGGACAATAATTTGGCAGCTTAACTCCGTTTAATATCTATGTCACTAACGTGTTTCCTCTCTTTTGTTTTTATAATTTTCCTTTCTTGTATTTTTAGCTCAGAAACGAGCTGGACACACATGTACAAGTTTGTACATATATTAGTTTAAGTCATGTTAGATCAGTGGTTCTCAAACTATTTTTTGAATGCCCCACTTCAGCAGCCAAAAAAGGTCACCCCCTATACCATAAGATACAGCATGATCATTCACTAATAATAAAAGAAAAGGATCCCCATTGACTTTTACTTAAATAAAGGTGAATATCATCAGCACAATAAGGAAATTCTTGTTTCTTTTTCCTAAAAAATTATATCTATTCACCTTAGTTTCACTTTATACTTTCCATCTGGTTGTCTGCCCCCCACCTGCAGCAGCTCCGTGCCCCACCAGTGGGGCCTGCCCCACAGTTTGAGAACCCCTCCTTTGAACATCTAGATTCTCATCAGTCATTCTTATCAATGTTGGAAGCCTCCACAGACAGCATGTACCAACGAGATCCCTGCTCTTGAAATCAAAGATTGAAGAAAAAAAGGAGTTGTGATATTTTGTTGAAGATTACGGAAACAATTTATCGACCTTATACAATAAAAATATACATTGTACTGTATGTATATATTACATAAAATTTTAAAGAATAACCTTCCCTTTAGCGTCTAAAACTTTTTCACAGTTTGGTATACAAAAATAATGCAGCTTAATGCTTCAAAAGGCTCCTCAAGATCTCAAGCACAATAATCTTCAACCAAATAGCCCTGACTGTCATGCTCTATAAAAAACAGACAAAAATGATATGATAAGGGAAAGAAATTTATTGTCAGAATCAAAAGAATAAAATGCTTTTTCAAATTCTGATTTTGGTCTTGTTAAATTACGAGATGTATTCAATATTTCAGGCCTTTACAAAAGCTTTGAAGGAAAATGTCCATACTATAACCTGTGATTAGACCTAGCAACTAGAGATTAATGTATCATAAAGGAACAACAAAATGGTTTGAAAAATATCTTTGTTCATGTTCTTAACAAGAACTTGAAAGGATCCATTCTAGTCTAATGTATGTCTAGAGTATGTTTATTTAAAACTACAGTCTTGCTATTAGTTTAGCTGAACAGGTGATAAGTGTTCTGCGTCAGGGTAAAAAAAAAGTCCACCACCTCTAAAGTTTATGAATGAAAACATCAGGCTCTTTTGCTGTATTGCCTCATTGCCTGATTATTGCCCAGCTGCATGGTCTACTGGTACAATGGATCAGATACAGGCTTCAGGAGGATTTTTTTTATTACCATAGTAATAACTAATTGAATTAAAATAACAGTTTTGTGTTTGGCTATGAAGGAATGGAATTTGCCATCAAGACAAATAACACAAGAAATCAGTAAAAACTATTGAAAGAATATTTTTTGCCAGGGCTTCTGATCGCAGGTAGAAGCTGATAAAATGATTTGGGTAAATTGTGTGTGTGCTTTAGTAAAATATTGTTTATATGAAAATCTTATTATATCAACTATGATGTGTTGTCACAAAGCTTATCTGACACTGGGTAATTTGTGTTGTAAGGAGCTTGTCTTGTTTGTATGTGTTTGAGCTGCTGTTTTTTTTTTTTTCTGAGATGTTTTACTGTATATCTCTGTGGGAATCTGTTAGAATGCACTGTCACAATATAAAGTTATTTTGTGGATGCCAGAAAGAACAATTGCTGCATTGCTTTAACTAACAGGGATCCTAATAAACTAAAGTAAACAGAATTAAACATCTTGTTTGTTTAATCTGTACAAAAAATGACAATTCTTTTGTTTTGGCTGAAGGTAGAAACAAGTGGAAGCTCCAGAATGGGAGTCAGCAACCTTTACTATCAACAGAGCTATTTTGAGCAATTTGATCAAAAATATCTGCAAGGAAATTAAAAACATGTATGTGTGATATCACGGCCTGCTAAGCATAAATAAGGCTATCATTTCTTTAAAATGTAAGTAATTAAAGAGTTGACCATGTGTGACTACAGTGCAGTGGGCTATTTATCATGATCTGAGACTTCAGCATTGTTTTTTCATGTGCATTTATGAAATTCTGGAACCAAAAATAACTTTTAGGTTCAAGATCCCTGATCTAGGAAGTTAGTTCTTACAGCTTGGAAATAGACTGTCAAGTATTATAAATACTATGAACCAGTGATTTTTGTTGTTGTTTGTTTCTACATTTCAGTTTTTGTTCAGATTAAAGAAAAGATGGATAACATGCCTGTTTTGACACTTTTGGAAAGTGCCAGGCTTGTTGTTTCCCCCTGTTTCTTCCCCATCTCCCTTCTTTATGCTAGGTTAAACTAAGCTACTCATAGACACAGACATCAATTTTCTTATCTTACCATCTTCTAGAAAGTTTGTATTTACATAAAATGTGGAACTTTTCATTAAACGGGTCAAAAGCAGTAAGTTTGGAAATTTTAAATGCTGATTTGCCCAATAAGCTCCTGTTTGATCTTTGCACTAAAGTCAAGCTTATCTAAGCTTCTCAGGGCACAACAGCGGATCTCCTGTTGTAGTGTGTTTGCATTGCCTCTGTGTGTGTGTGTGTGTGTGTGTGTGTGTGTGTGTGTGAGATAGAGGGTATGCTTGTTTTTGGGGAGTTAAGCCAAAGAAGTACACAAGCTGTGAGAAATCCAACAGTCAGTGCTGGTTGATAATCAAAGTGCTCCAGTGGCATCGGATCTAAGCCAGCTCACCTCAGGATGGTCGTCTGATCTACAGCATGAAAAGACAGAGACTGAGAGCAGAAGGGGAGGGGGATAGAAGGGGGATGAGAGAGACAAGAAGAAGAAGAAGAAGAAGAAGAGAGGGAGTAAGAGAAACAGAAAACGACAGAAAGAGACAGAGAGAGAGCGACTCTAAGTCTAAGAAAAGGGGGGAAAGGGATGAAGCTCATTCCCACAACAGATAGCACTATCTCACAGGGTTTAAAGGGCCCCCTTTCTGTACACCCCCACCCTCCCCCTTCCTCTCCCCCCTTTCCTCACCAATAATGCCAAAACTTGGCAGCCAACCCAGCACATGAGCAACAGTTTCCCATCAGAAAGAGGCAGCCATCCTACTGCCTTGGCACCAGTGATGTCTGAAGAATGACAGGCACTGTAAGACGAGAGCAGACATGAATGGAGTCTGTTAGGGGGAAAAAACAACGTTTATCAATTGTTTTTGATTGTCTGGAAGTGATTCTGGCAAGAGCACATCACCGAGCTTTCACAGACGATAAAAATGACAGTATTTGATCTGCTGATGTGTGTTTTGTGTATAAGGTCTGAAAAGTGATGCAGATATTAAAAATACGTTGTACTTCTCCACTTTGCACAAAGTGGACAGAAAAATTAGAGTGAATGAAAAATATAATACTATGTTGCTGTAGGAGGGTTTTTCATAGCTGTCTCTGCCCCCTGCTAAGGGATGAGGGCTTCACCTTTTTGCACTTGGCACAACCCTCTATGTGCACACCAGCAATGCCATCAGATTATGCAAATCCATGGAGATGTTCTATTCAACACTACCACCATTTAGAGCTAAGATATCTGAGCCAAAAATGAATAGAGTGATAAAAGAGGCAGTGTTTTAAAGGAGGGAGAGCAGAGAAGGGTCAAAGACATCTCCGATATAAATGGAAACATAATGAAGACTGTACAAAATATCCCACTGTGGACCGTGATTTTAGTCACGCCCTTTTCTTGCTCTTTGTCTTTTTCTGTTGCTTGGTAAAGTTTTTGTAGCGTACAGCACAGCACAGTTGCTGCTGCAGTCTGAGAAACATCACAACCTACAGAGCAGCATGGGAACAGCCCAACAAGCATGCAGCAGCACACTGCTAAAGAAACAAAACAAGCAAAAAGAAACAAACTTGGATGAAACTCTTTGTTATTCATGGGAAAAGAAGAGCAAGCTTGTTAACTTGCACAATTAAGGCATCATTTGCCAAGAGAAAGTGCAGTTCTTTGTTTTATGAGGACAAAAGGTTGAGAAAGTGCATTTTAGATCGGTGCCGTGCACTTCACAAGGGAGGGTTTGGTTATCTGGTGTGCCACAACAAGGGGCACTTTTGTCACGAGCACAGACAGTGTGACATTGGTAAGTGCTCAAGATAAATCAAGTAATTTTGCATGGTAGTTGGACAAAGAACACCAGTCATTCCAGTTCCTGGCAAATATAACCCCGTGTGAGTAATTTCACAGGATGCCCAATGAAGAGGCATAATGTATAACTGAAGGCCTTTTTGTTAAAGATTAAAGGCATTAAGTTTAACAACATCCATAAATTATTCATACTTGTAAGAATATGTTAAAGAAATTTTACAAAATGACATTCAACAAATTTTGCAAAAAATAATGTTTAAGGGAATAAATACAAGTTTTATTATTTTTTTATTGCAACATTTGTTTTTGTCTTAATGTGAAGACTGCGTGATTTCTTTACTTGGCTTTGATGCAAACTGATATCATGACATGTGCACACTAATGCACAGAACAGTGTGCACCACAAAGCTTGTTGAAAATAAAAAAGTTTGTTTTGCCCACTGAGCATTTCAGTTTCCCTGTGACGGTTAGTGAGTAGATAGAAAAAAAAACATATCTATTCAGGCATGGGGTTTTATAGACAGAACTTGTAACTAAATTTGAATATATGGAATGAAACTTGAATGTAATTGAAATCTTGGGAAATCCATGGCTGTATCCTTGCACTCAAAGTGAAAGTCTTCTAAATTCTCTGGCTTTTCAAGATGGAATTGACTGAAATATTCCGATACTTGGCCTAACTATCAAACTTTTTATTAATAGCTGGTCATAGATTAGACAATACAAACCATTTGGGGGCTACATTACAGGATCTTGAGGATCCAAGTTTCTTCATTTTTAGGATTCTTACTGCTTATTAAGGCATAACAAGTCTCTTAGGGAGACATCAGGTGAGTAAGCACTATGTAGGCACACATTTTCATTTCAAGGAGAAGGAGTATTTTATTTTAGTAGGTACCTTTGTCTGTGCCCTTGTATTTCACTGTAGCGGATTAATCCACATACATAATTTGGCACAAAAATTAATGGTTCATGCCCTTCCTGATGCAACTCTCCCATTGAGGAAGGGGCTTGTGTCTCCACCTGGGCTTGAACCAGGGATCTTTGCTTGTGAGGCAAGTATTGGAGTTAGTAGAGGCCAAACCCCTCAACATGGTTGTAAAACTAATACAAACCCAAAATCAAGCCCAAAATGAAGAAACATATTCACATAATAATGATATATGTTAATGTAATGTAAATAATAAACATAAAATGCATTCATTGACAGTGCTCTGAAAGTTGCTAGTGACTTTAAAGGAAAATATAAAGCATAATGTACAGACAGTATATTTACTTTGGTAAGAAGTGTGAGACTTTAACTTAGAATGGAGGATTTTTTTGTACGTGTGTTGAAGTAGAGCAAACATAATAGCAGTTTCTGTCCTCAGAACCTGAGCTTGTCTTTATTTGGGTGAAGCAGCTGTTTACACTATAAAACAGGTGTTTGTGATGACAGTTTTTCATACTTCCAGGTCAAAAACATTTTTTGTAAAAGTTCATTAATCTTACATTTTTTATTTCTTCACTCAGCTATCCTTTCGCCTTTTCTGTTCTGCTAGCAGAGCTCAAGATCTCCAGCATCACTGGAATGCCCTTCTTGGTTTTGAATGAAGGGAGGCGTATTTTCAGCTTCAATTACACTCGAACTTGTGATACTGCATTCACACATGAAGGCTTCTTTAAGAAAGCCTTCAAGTTGCAACCGGTTCATTCCAGCCAGAAATCTTTCTCAAACATAACGCTTCAGTAGCATGAAACATGAAACCTGACAGTGTGAATCATGAGAATGCAACATGAGGCTCTTTGGGAACCTGAAAGGCTGTGTGTTTGTGTGTGTGATGTGGTCAGACAGTCACAGCAGAGGCACCTGACAAACTTGACACCCCGGCCGACTCTTTGCAGGGCCAAAAAGAAAGGGTAAATAAAACCCAGAGGTCCTAATGTGCTCCCTGTGCGCTTGGCTGGACTCATGAGGGGTGAGCATGGTATGTTTGCCCTTTTGTCCGGTAAGATGACGGCTGCTTCTCTGTATTTAGCTGCTCCTGGGAGCCAGCATAGGGCCAGCAAGTGGGGACCCTGGGGCTCAGGTCAGCCTCTGAGGTCATGATCTGAGTAACCAATCGAAAGAAAGAAAAAAAAAAAAGCAGGAATGAGATTTGCAGCCAGTGAGGGTGGAAGACTTCATCTCAAGTGACTGCATGTGCTCAGACTGAAATAACAAATCAAAGTTATTGTGTGAAAGTTATAGTGAGGCCAAACTAGAGATTTTTAGGGAGGGGCAGCATGGCAGGGTCACATTGTAATAAACAGCGATATCCCAAAGAAACACTTTAACATATGGAGAACTCTTAGCAAGTTTTTTTGTTTGTTTAAAAGAATATTGAAAATTAAACATAACCAGATTTTAACCAGTTTGACTGATTAAAAATCAGTGGTCATCATGCTGGTGGGTCAAGCAGTCATACCCCCAGTGACCTCACTGTGACCTTCCCAGCAGGGCACCCGTGTTCAACACCAAGAACATGATGCAGCACAACAAACACATGAGGCAAATCAGTTTGAAATAAGAAATGTCAGTCATTCAGTGAGAAAAAGCCGAGTTGCCAGGAAATTCTTTTTTATTACATTTGCACATTTTGTGACAGCTTCATGAAGACTTTAAATACAGCTACAACTACACCTGTGCAAAAATATATTTTAGTAAAGAGTCATATGTTTGTGCATTTTAAAATGCACAGAACTGCAGTTTTTAAAAGGTAATAAATGGTCATGACAAAGGCAAATTATTTTCTTCATTCTCATTTATTGTGATTTTTAATTATTGTAGGGACTTGTTGCCTTGATCTGGACAGCATGGAAGAAAGGTTAAGATGGAAAATGAGATACATCATATGACCAAGAGCCCATTAAGACTCAGGATGGGGCCCTGAGGAGTGTCTTAAATTCAGTGGCCACCAGGGTGCACTCATGATACTAAATTTTGATCATAATTAAAATAGTTTTAAATCATTTATTCAACCCTTTGCTTTTCTGTTTATCTCTGGCCACAGTAGAGAGATCTTCCAAAGAAATTTCTGTTGGACAGTATCACTGTGACACAGTGAACAATGAGTTAAAGCATCTCACAGTTTACCAAGATAAACAAGTTGCTTTTAAATCACCCCTTAATTTAACTCTCATTAAAACAAGACAGCAGCATTATGTCTCTATGCGTTAAACTGGCATTTAAAGAATGGAATAGTTGGCCTATAATTGCAGTCACATGTACTTTCTCTTTTGTTACTATTTGTACCAACGCGTAAAACTTTCAGTTGATTTATATTTACTGTTTCAGAGTAAGGGTGTTGGCTTTTTAATTAATCATTTCTGAAGTTTTTCCCACGCTCATTTAATACTGTAGCACAGATCTTGGTTTGCCCTTTTTGCACCTAGACTGATTTATTTTCATTTATTTTCAAACAGCGGGTGTTAAAACTTCAGAATCAAAATCAGAATACTTTATTAATCCCTAGGGGGAAACTGCTAAATAATAACATGAGATTGTTATGATTTAAGCTTAATGTCAGTCCCACTTCTACCCCTGAAATCCCACTATCACTGCAGAACCAATAACACAAGAAGGGCTGTTTTATAATGCCCAACACTGAAACCCATTAGGAAAACAAACAAGGGTTGAGAGGTATCTGCTGCACTCAGACTTGGCAGCTCTTCCTGCCAACATGCCAACACTGAGGATAGCTCTGGTTTTCCAACACAAAGTAGGATCCAGTCAAAGTAACAACCAAACTGAATAGTTTAATAAAATGTGATATGGTTTGGAGAAATTTGAGACCTAAATTATTTATTCTGAATAAATGTTGTATCAACAGAAAGACAGAATAAATTCAAAGCTTTTAAATTATGTGGAGAGGATGCCAAAGCATCCCTAAAGGTCTTGTTGGCCAGGAAACATAAAGACACATCAGTTTTAAACTTTAAATCTACTGACTGCTGAGCTGAGATATCTGCACAGACACTAGCTGAGAAAAGCCAAAATCCAGCGGTCGAGAGAAAAACAGGAGGATTAAAACAGCCACAGAATAAACCTCTGTTTGTGGGGAGAAGACACCCACAGATAACTTTCTGAATAGCTGCTTACGCCTCTCTCTTTAAGATGGGCAAGAAGAGAAAAAGGACTAACAAGATGCACATTTTACATTGAAAACTGTTATTGTTCCCCTCCTAATCTGGCCCACCATCTGAGAGGAAGCCTGTGCTAAAGAGCGCAGGGTTTTAATGGGAGGACGACAGCCAACTCGGCGACAGGGGAGAAGAGGGGAGGAGGGGGAGATGGTGGTGGTGGCAGGGGGCTGGTCTTTGGTTTTAAGGAGGGGATCAGTTGGGAAGTGTAGAATGGATGTTTCTTTTTCGCTATGGGGGAACTTTGTATTTGACTGTTGTTTGTATCTGTCTTTCAGTGGCCTGATCCCCGTGGGCTGGGACAGGGAGATGCCTCTATATGTGTTTGCATGTGTGTCTGTCTATATGTATGTGTGTGTGTGTGTGTGTGTGTGTGTGTGTGTGTGTGTGGCAGAGAGAGAGAGAGAGAGACTGATGGTGGGATCTACCCCTCTTCTTTCCTACAGCTGCAGCTCAGCGGATTAGCCGTCATCCACAAGGCAACATTACACAAGTAGCCTTTGAACAAAAGTCATGGATACTATTAATGATATGGTAATCCGTAATGGAGCTACCTCCCAGTAGTGATTATACTGACATGGGAAGAATGTCCAAGAGTCCTGGACGCAACTACCCAAACAACACTGTGGCTATTGTTGCCAGGCCTGGTCTGTGGCCTGCACCTATCCACTGGCATCAGCCGACTAACAATCCCTTCCTCCTACGCACACACACACACACACACACACACACACCCCC
>VUQH01037105.1:7260-18142 GCA_015106775.1 Etroplus canarensis | reverse complement strand
AAAAACTTTCTGTTATTGCTGGTGCAGTCTTCTTTAGTCCCCAGCAGGGAGAAATGCAGAGATGTAGCCCCTCTTTTCAAAACGATTCCTTATGATTTTCAAATGCATAATAAAGCCTGTATTGGCTACAAAATGTCAATAGTCCACTCCCTTTAAAGCCAGTGGAAAGAAGAGATTCTTTTAAACCATACTGTTATTGTTAAGCTTGGTCCACTCAAAGATGTCCTGCTCGCACACAATGTCTGAGTTGATGAGAAGGTAGCGATCACCCACACAGAAGTGCTTCTGGCAGGCAGCGCACTTGAAACACTCCAGATGGTAAACCTTGTCCCGTACACGCATCGTCATCTCAAATGCCCGAATCCTCTTTTCACAGGAAGCACAGAGACCATCCTGACCAAAAAGCCTGAGTGGATGAGAGAGTATCAACATGTTACTGAGAGGAAGACAACAAACCTTTATTCATCCTTAACGATGTGAAACAGTAATAGAGGGTGTCAGCATCTCCATTAAGGTACTCTGGATCTTTCCACTGACCCTGCTGAAGCAAACTGTCACAAAGGGGTTTTAACCTTTGACTAGTCAAACGTTTTCTGTCCTGCTCTCTTTCACAAACCCCATTTCCAAAAAAACTTGGGGCATTTTCCAAAGTGCAATAAAATAAAAAATCTGCGATATGTTACCTCAAGTGAACCTTAACTCAACTGACAAAAGTACAAAGAAAATATTTTCAATATTTTACTGAAAAAATTAATTGTCTTTTGTAAATATACAAATATTTATTCTGATGGCTGCGACGCAGTCACCAAAAATTCCATATTTTTCACCTGTGGGCCATCTTTGCCCCTCCTGCCATGGCCCTATACCCCACTAGGGGGAGGTGGCACACAGCTTGAAAGCCACTGACCTAATAACTTCATTTTGTCCTAATAATGAGAGAACACATCATAATTAAAGTAATCCGTGCATTTATATACTGATACAGAGACTGTTTATTAGACAGGACCAGTCATGCAGGTTCTGCAACTGTGGATGTTGTGCTTTAGAAGTGTTGTATCTTTAAGAAAGGCCTAACTTCATTTCCTGATTCTGTCTCATCTTAACTGCACTTTCCTGACTATGAAGTAAAAATGTACAGCAGAAAGGAGACTAGAAATTCATGTACTGACCAAAACTGTTTCTCCACGTCCCCTTTCTGTATGCCTTGTACACGTATGCTTACAAAATAATCAATCCAACATTTGATAAACTGTTTGCTAAAATATGTGAGAGTCTGAAATTTTAAAGTGACCAGAATGTACTCACTCCAAAAGGGAGTTAGACCATTTGAAACAATTTCCCCTCCCATTTCTTTTTTACTAAAGCCCCACAAATAGGATTAAATAATAAGACTGATTGGGACTTTCAGCTGCAGATATACTTCATCTGCATTAGTAATTATCTGGGGCACTGTTTTTAAAGTCAGTCCCACGTAAGCCATGTTACAACATGTTAAATAGTGTTCACTGAGATGAAGTAACAAACTGTTTGATTTTTTGGTGATGCTACTACATTACATTCACATGACCAACCTGAGATAATCTCTTCGACACAGTTTTCTTCCCAGTTTGTAGTAAAGTCGACGGCCCACCTCCCCCAACCGACAGCCACACAGATCACAGCTCAGGCAGTCCTCGTGCCAGTACTGTTCGATGGCCTTCAGGAAGAATCTGTCACCGATGCTCTGCTGACAACCACCGCATGTCAGCAGAGATGGGGGCATCTGGAGGACCTCATCCACCGGCTCCCTGGAGGAAAAAATAAATGTTTAGAAAATAAAATATCCTGGGGCTGTATCAAATATTTGTTTTCTGCATCAGCTGGACCGGCATTTATTTGATCAGTGGTTTGATATGCAAGTGTCTCATCTGTTCTGTTGATTGACTAATGAACGACAGAGTAACTGTTCTAGTTCTGAAATACTGTTGTTGCTAACCTGTTGACATGTTTCTACTATAAAGCAAAAAAAAATATTAGAGGCATTTTTATATTAATGCCTATTTTTGTCTTTTGTGAAGCACATGTTTCTGCATCTAATATATGATATGTACTTAACATTAAATGTGCTTATATATACATCACGTATTTAGTTTTGATCTGCCTCTGAGCTCGAGAGTGTCCCGTAGTTCAATTCCAGTAAGGGCATCCGGTGTAAAAAAAAAAAAGAAAAAAAATCCTCTGCCAAATTACCAATGCGGATTAATCCGCTGTGGCGGCTCCTTGGGGAGAATACACGGGAGCAGTCTAAGGCACATTTTTCATCTGCCTCTGAGCTCCAGTTAAGCGTGGAATTTATTCGCGTCCACCTGAGGGAGCCATTGGATATCACACTGTAGCCTCAGTATGGTAAAGCTAATAAAAGGATGTCAAACACAGTGAAAAAATGTTGAATTATTTACAGCAGGACAACCTTACCTCGTCACTTTCCCAAGACCTTACTGGGACTGTTATTTCACACTGTAGTCTTAAAAACTTTTACATTTTTAATCTAACAGCAGGAGACTTCTGACCTCATGCCACCATCTATCTGCTGTCGTCACACCAGACAGTGTATCATCTGAATTAGAAATCATTTCAGTATTATGTATCTACTCACTCATTGGCCTCCAGCGTTTTCCTCTCTATAGTGGATGTCATTCTTATGATGTCCAGTCTGATCCAGATGAGGCTACCAGCGGTTGCTTGCAAAGCCGCATGCGGGCAGAGGCGCTGCACCTGCTCCTTCACGCTCCGAGCCTCCGGTAACAGCCCGCTTTAGTCAGAAGGCGCCTGAGTTCCGGACGAAATGGTCGCAAGACGAGAAATGTTCGCTTTAAGCAGCTAAACGCTGATGGAGGACACTGTCATCATTTCCTGAGGCAATGACCCGCGGCGATACTTCCATGTCTTTCAAGTGTGTGTTTGATAACCCTGCGGCGGACTTTGATGGCTGTCCGCGCTTTGTTACATTTAGACACCGTCAAACCCCCATCAGAAGGTCACTTGCGTGGATCTCCGTGTTTTTTGGGTTTTTTTTTTCTTTTCTTACTGAGCGAGCTGCAAGCGTGCGCCTCCACGAGAAGCCGCGGGCACCGTTATTGTGCAGCGGCAGCGCCGTGTTTAAATACAGCGACCCCTCCTCCTTCCCCCTCTCCGCTTCAGCTTTCGTTTCCTTCTTCCTGCTCACGACTGTTTGACAATGGGGGGAAATCGGTCTTAAAGCGACAGCCAAACACTCAACGGCCTTGCCCTGTCAGGCGTGGAGTGGGTCGTGACTGAGTCTAATGAGTTCGTTTCTTTGCCGATAGGACAAGAAGATAAAGAGTGGCATGCTCTAATTAGTACAGGAGTGTGTTTTCTCTTCTGATTACACCTCAGCTGTCTGTTTGTATGACCTGTGTGTTGTAATTTCCACAGCATTAAATAACACAAACTTGCTTATTTTGGTGAGGAAGTCATTGCATTTAATCCAATAGTATGCTTTATTTTGAAGGACTTCATTTTATTTCCTGATTTAGTTTTGTATCTTAAAGGCCCTGCATGAACACACAACTGAAGACATTTATTGTGTAAATACTGTACACACACGTATACATAACATTCACATATCTATATATTCACACTCATACTCACTCATTCTGTATAGTTAACTTGCAACTGGCCTAATGCTATAATGCTGTAATATTGTATATAATACTGTATAATCTATAATACTGTATATTGGGTTTAGATAGATAGATAGATAGATAGATAGATAGATAGATAGATAGATAGATAGATTTCCAGTATTCGTATTTATGTGTATTTACTAGACTTCATACTTATACTTATATTCACTGTTCTGGATATCGAACTGTTTAACACACTGGATATCTGGATATATGTACGTATATTTATATTGTACTTCATATTAATACTTAATGTATACTTAACGGAGTGTATGCAACACAAGTAATTTCCCCCCAGGGATTAATAAAGTATTCTCATTGTGATTCTGTTTCTGATTTAGTCTGGACCTTTTACTTGCCTGCATGCATTATTATAACATACATTAAAGTTTTGATTGATGATTATGTACAAACTACCCTTTCTGTTATATTTTGTAAATTGTAAAAGTTCTAAAGTAATCTTATGTTTTTATGTTAATTGTTAACTTCCCAGACTAGTAGTCACAGTCTTAAAAAAATAATTTGAGGTTTGGTTCTTTCATCTGAAAGCGTCTTTGTAGTGTGGTGGTTTAAACATTTGCCTTACAAGCAAAAGGTCCTCAGTCCTGTTCCATGTGGAGACACAAACCGTGGAGTAGGTGTCAGGAAAGGCATCTGGTGTAAAACCTCTGCCAAATTACTGATGTGGATTGATCTGCTGTGGTGACCTTTTGGAGGAAAATACAAGGGAGCAGTTGAAGGCACATATCATACTTTTATCTTAAATTTAATTGTCTATAGGCTGAGGGTGGAATACTGTACTCCTATAAGCATTTTGGATTTTCATACAAAGCTTAAGATAGCCCCAATGACTTGTAAAATTGAAGGAACTTTTGTTTAAGCTGTGCTAAGAAATATTCCCAAAAAAAAAGTGCTTTTAAAAGTTGTCTCTGTGGGAAATGAATGCATTGATATTTCTACATAGTTGGTGTCCTCGCAGCTTTTCCTTTTCAAACCAGAACTGCTGTTGGCCCTTCTCTTATCTACTGCCAGTGCTTCAGGGCTGCCTGTAGGAGGGAGGGACGCTGACAGCAGTCTGACTGGGCAGGGAAGATAAAGCACCTCAACTCCAGCAGCCAGAATCAGCTCCTCAGCCAGATGTAACAGAAGAAGATCGCAGGCAAGCTCTAAATGGAGGCTGAAAGCATCCCTGGGCCACACAGTTGTAGAGCTGTGTACACTGACTGGACTGATACCAAGCTGTGAAAGCCTGGGAGCAAGGTGAGCATGGCACTGCTGTGTGCCAGCTACACAGAAAGCAGAGCAGCTTGACAGAGATAAAACTTAAACTACAAATCCTTCAGATGAAAAACATGTTCAGATTTTGACAATCCAACAATGAAAGGACCATGGTGACTTTGTTAGTCTGTCATATTTAAAATCTCTTCCTTATATATCCTACAGGTAACTATGACCAATCAGCACATTGCCTACTTCCCCTGATATCATACTGACAGAATTTTCCAAACCTACTTTGAAATGCCTATTTTCACATTTTAATTTCTTGAGTGCTTTAAGAACTCCACATTCTTAGCTTAAAAATTGAAATTTAAAGTTTTTTAGACAGGACATAGACAGGAAATATTCAAAAAGATCTACATTCCCACATCAACAGTGGTGAGCTTTGGACAGCGATGTATTTTTATTCTTCATTATGTATTTATTATGTATTATGAAGATATTTACTTTTTAAAGTAAATATCTTCATTCCAACTTTTGTTGACTGAGTGCCAAACTAGGGGTCGAAATATGAGTGAGAGTGGGAAAAAAGCACAAATCAGCTCTTTTAGTCAGTGCTTTTAGTTTGCCATTTAGAAGTGGTGGTTTATGTTGGTAATTTTTGTGTTTGTTTGGGGTTTTTAATTGTAAGTGAGTTGGCATTTGTGACACAAGCTATATTTGCCAGTGTAAGGGATGTGTACTCGCTATAGAACAGAAAATTTAAACTTGAAAAGAAATCCTCCCTTGGGTATTTGTGAGCTGTTGCATCATAGTATGACACGAAGTGGGTGACACCACCAATCACGCACAGACTATACTTTAATAACCCTTATATACTTTGCGCGTAGTCTTTGTCTTTGAGATTTAGTCTGTCATATGTATGTATGATTAAAATAGTATTTGAACAGATTAAACAGAACAACTAAAGTTGTAATGGTTCCCCTTGCATTTGTCTGTGGTTTCTGTGATGATGGACTGAACAAAGGATTTGGAGCTTTTGAAGATCCTAATCAATCCTTCACATGAATACAAAATTTTGATCCTTCCAGTATGCCATGAACACAAAGCCCAAGAACAAATTCATGATGGATGAGAAACAAGAGAAGAGGAGAGTCAGTACTGACATGACACAAGTCATGCACTACTTCCTGAGGAGTTGACTGAGAGCCCAGAGGATGTTCAAACTGGCATGCAGACATGGAGCTTTCCTGAGGGGTTGGTGCACATTGCATTCACTTCCTACCCCCTACATGCATGATGGCACCCTTCTCAGTTTCCCAGATAGACAGCTTGACTCCAGATGGCTCAGAGTGATAGGAGAAACTATTCTCAAAGACAACTTGCATTGGGTGGTAAAACTCATATCTCTGTTTTAACGCCTCCTAAATGTCATCAAAAAGGAGCTGCTGTTGACTGTAGTTTTGACAACAATGTGCTACCCTGTTGCTACAGTAAAATGAATGGTAGAGGATTTTCACACTTTACTATATGACTTGAATTTTTCAGCATTTGAAATAAGAGCAGTAGTCATCTCTTATATCACATTGGTGGTTTACTTTTTTCAGCTTTTATTCATGTCTTTGGTAGAACTTGGGAAGCAAACAGTTAAGAGTGTAGAGAACCTTTAGGGAAGTGCATGTCCAGCTTCCTGTTTTGCCTGTCTTTTTTGCTGAGAGCATTATGGAGCTGAAAGTAGTGTGGAATGTTGGGAGGGAAAATCATTGCTGCTAAGTAAACAGTAAAATTGTACAGGAGCTAGTCATTCAGCAACAAATGTGAATTTATTTCCCTAGAATCATAATATTGAAAGTGCTTGCAGGCCCATTTCCTGAAATAAGGGACTCTGGACATAGTGTTGACTCTATGATAGCACAAACTCTGGAACAGTAATAGCAAAACGACCCACTTCCTGCCCAATCTAAAGTGAAATGATAGCTGGCTCCTGTTTAAAGCACCCCTCCTGAACTCCCAAAGGTCTAGAAATATTTTATTGTTCACCAGCACCACATAGGTACAAATCATGCAGTGCTTTTATCCTTAAAAATCTTATTGTGAAGGTCAGAGGTCAGATGAGGACCCACCCTGGAATTCTATCAGAAAATGGCTTGTCGGCTGTTGCTTGATTGAAATATAGCAGGCTACGGAAATGAGTCACTTGTTAAAAGGGAGCTTCATTTACCCTTGGGATCCTCCCATAATCAGTATTATCCTAAAAGAAAACACTTTTAGAGGAACCGTGCAATCAAAAAGCTGTGCAGCCATGTTAACTGCTTCCCGTATTTGGCAAAACAAAAGAAAGTTGGTTACACATTCTTTTCAGTAGTATCATGGTATGCTTGTTTTCCATTAGGCACTGATGTGGGAATTCTGATCAAATGTGAAGTAAACTCAAAGGAACATCCAGAAGCAACTCTTAAGTCTAATTACATTTAGTCTGAGCTGGTAGCCTTTTCTGTTATTTATTTATCTATAAGAAGTAGATTTTAAAAGTTTCCAAGTTTGGGTCAGTAAAATTAATAAAACCATGCATTCATATTTGGAAATAAGAGGGACTTAAACTTCAGTTAAGCCATCATCAGTGTTTGTTGATCATATCCTGACCTTTACTGCCACCTAGTGATAGGTAACATGAACGCTTTTGGATTGAAGCTGACAGCTGGCTTGACTGAGGTGTTTTTGCATCTTGTGATGTATTCATTCTACAATGATATTGTTTTAAAGGTTTCTCATATAAAAATTGTGCTTTTTGAGCAAGGAGTCAGGACAAAAGAGATGTAGGAGATGCAGATGGCTTTTTGGTTATAAATGTGACTAATGATTCCAAATAATTATTCTTTAAATGTTTTTTATTCTATGTTATTGCAAATATAGGACAAACTGATCATTATGTATATAGCCATAATACAGTTTAAATACCTGAGGTCAACCATCCAAAGCAATGGACAGTGCCCACTGTAATAAACTTTATGAGTGTTGAGCAGGTGTGTTCAGAGTAAGGTCAGCATGAGGTCAAAGTGGGTTCAGGTGGGCTCAGAGTTGGCTCAGAGTGGGCTTAGCGTGGGTGCAGAGTAGGGTCAGAGTGGGCTCAGAGTGTGTTCAGAGTGGGTCTAGAGTGGGGTCAGTATGGGGTGAGAGTAGGTTCAAAGTGAACTCAGCGTGGGGTCAAAGTGGGTTCGGTGTGGGTTCAGAGTTGGCTCAGAGTGGGTGCAGCTTTGCGTGGGTCCAAAGTGGATTCAGAGTTGGTTGAGAGTGGGTGGGTTCAGAGTGGGCTCGGAGGGGGTTTACAGTGGGCTCATGATGGGCTCAGCATGGGATGAGCGTGGGTTCAGCGTGGACTAAGTTTAGAGCAGGTTCAGTTCAGAGTGAGAGGGTTCAGAGGGATCTGATGATCGAGAATCTGCTGCAGCATACAAACTGTATATGACAGATAGCTTAATCAAAGCTAATGATTGTGCAGATTTTCTGTAAGCAGGCTGCAGATAATTATGCCTCACCACAAATGGCAACTTCATAAAGTTAAATTGACTTATGACTTCTATTTTATCAAACATCTAAACTACTGATTTTTGAAAAATGTAATTTTTTCCTTTTATTTGTTATTATTGTTTCAAATAAAATTATTCAGAGTGTTTTTCGAGTTTATGTATTCAGGCGTATCTTAGACAGCTAAAAACGGACCGTAGCCTTTATAAAGAGTTTCTCCGTCTTTCGAACCGTCTCAGTTGTCGGTGAGGCCGGCGGGGCGGATCCCACACTAGAGTGAAAGAGAAAATAAAGCAACACAACAATAATAACAACTTGGCCTTTTCGTGTATTTCGCTAGCGAGCTCCCCTGTGGATATAAAACTTTAAGGTGGGTGAATCGGGAGCCGTTCTGTCGAGGTAACGGGTCTTCCGGGCGGCAGGTGGCTAACACGCGTTGGTGTAGCTATCAGATGCTAAGTGAGTGGTGTGTGTGTGTGCTAGCGGTGGTGCGGCCAAGGCCATTTTATCAAAGCCGAGAGATGACCGCACTGCAGGAGGAACACTATAGAGCTATACGTTCACAGCCAGAGGTCTTCAGAAGCTGTATTGATGGGAGTTAAAACCGATACCCCTCCAGGCTGCACAGTTTGGTTTAAAGTTAGCCGGCTACTGTGTGGGGATAGTTTGGGGGGCCTCGGGTTTTTGTCTGGCATGCTTATTGTGTAACGAAACTGTAGACAACTACCCTTAAATTAAAGGTTTAAAACATCATGTTTAGTACGCATCAGCGCCACTGTGTTGCTTGTGTTATTAAATCTCACCTCGGCCGCTCATATCGCACCACTCTCGGCCTTATTTACTTTACTGAATACAGAGTTAAGTCTGTGTTATTTATATAACCGAATATCAAGAATATACCCCAGGGGGGGATGTACAGGCTGTACATTTTAGATCGCCATGTCCTGAGTCAAGACAAGAAAAACTAATAGCCTTCAACTGATCTCTCAAATTAATTGATCCAGACGCATAATCTGACGGTAGCCCATGTAGTGCGGACACGGTTACTGACAACAGTTAGGAGTAACAATTGTAGCCTGAATATTGAAGCAAGCTGCAAAAGCTGTATAGGTCCCCACCTGTCATAATTTCATGTCTGGTCCAGTTGAAATACCCACTGTTACTTTTCAGGGAATCTGTTACTGGCCATCAGAGCAGCTTCTCAAATGTGATTTTTGCTTTTTGGCTTCTTGTATGTGATGGGAAAATTAGGTTTGAAGTATTTGTTCTGGGATTAGTTTGTGTTTTTTTTCCTTTGGGGATGCACTGATACCTTTCTTGCCTGGTACCAGTCAATGATGCGTACTCTGAGTATTTGTTAATACAGCTAAAAGTCAATTAGTAGGGCTTCTGTTTTGTTAATTTATTTGCTAATTAAAATCTGTGCATTTAGCTGCCTCAAGTTAATTGAAATCTTTTTTTGCTGAAGGTAACATAAGGCCTGAGTTTGCTATAAAACTAAATGCTGAGTCAGGGGCATGCTATGGCTGAATTGATGTTGTTCATACTGATGTAGAAACTTTATCGGCAGTGACACTGATTCAATACATCTGCTTAGCGCATCTTCTGAAAGCTTTTAATAATTTAACCTAAAACAGTTTGTCATGTTAAGCATTAATGATGATTAGCAGTAGGCCTGATACAGTGACACTTTTCTCTGTGGTCCAAATATAGTTTGGATAAGTGTTTTCCAGTTAATCCTTGGTTCATTTTTTTACATAGATGAAAATGTGTCTTTATTGTCTTCAAAAGCTAAACTTTAATACTGTAATTTCTAGATGCCCTCAGCAATGAATGCAAACAGGACAGTGCAATCTGCCAGCCCAGATGTGGGATCCGCTCCAGGGTCAATGGGCAATTTTGCACTTGGTGGACAGTCTGAAGTTTTGAAGCAAGTCCTTGTTGTCATCGAAAAGAAAGTCCGTAACATGGAGAAGAAAAAGGTGAGGACCATTGATGGCCATTTAATCCAGGTCTCAATTTCCTAATAACAACCTGCAGCAAACAGGCTTACTCTGAAATGTCGATAGCTGTCTGATAATACCTCAAATAAATACAGTCCTGGCAGTAACAGTTTCTCTACTTTATGTCCTCAAATTTCAAAGTTTTCACTGCATTTTGTACTTTTTAATTACAGAGCAAACTGGATGATTATCAAGTCAGGAAGAACAAAGGGGAGGGTCTCAATCAGGACCAGCTGGTGGGTACACAGAAGTCAAATCATTCTGCACCTAAAATCCTCTAACATACAAAGAATTTAAATCCTATTGAAGAAACATATTTTATATTTTATCTCTGTAGGAAGCTCTTTCCAAATACCAGGAAGTCATGAATAACTTGGAATTTGCTCGAGAGTTGCAGAAGACATTTGTTACATTGGGACAAGATGTAAGGCTAACTCTAGTTTTGTAAAA
>VUQH01037102.1:0-33369 GCA_015106775.1 Etroplus canarensis | reverse complement strand
AAGTTTACTGCTTTTTGACTTTCTCCCTGTTCGTTGCCTGGTCAGTTTGATTCTCATACACGAATACTTTTCTACATCTCTACAGAGTCCCCGAGCCAAGTTGACTCAATGTTCCAATGTTTTTATTTTTGACAGAAAGATACAGTTCAGTCCACAAGTTTATGGACATTGACACATTAATTTATTTTTTTATTTAAGATCTGGAGTTCATTCTAACTTTTGAATGTGCATTTGGTAGCTTTTCACTTAAAGTCTCAATATGAGGTCAAAAAGATACTGATGCAAGTGAGTGAGGTCATTATTAGGCTAAAATACCAAAATAAACCTAAACCTTCTTAAAAAGAAGGAATGAACTGGCCAGCACAGCAACACCAAAAGGCCTGAAAGAAAACAGAAGACAACAAAAATGGATGATTGCATAATTCTTTACTTGGTAAGGAAAAACCTTCCACAATTTTTAGCCAAGTCAAGAGCACACTCGAAGAAGTAGGTGCTATCATTTTAAAAGTCTACAATCAAGACATGCCTTCAAGAATGTAACTAAAGAGGATTTCCAACAAGGTGGAAACCACTGGTTAAACTCAAGAACAGGAAGGCCACATTCGAGTTTGCCAGAAAACATCTAAAAGAGGCTGTCCAGTTCTGCAAAATTTTTCTTTGATCAGATGAAATCAAGATTAACTTGTACCAGAATGATGAGACGATATGTCTTTGTCCCAGAACTTATGGACCTAGCTATATGGGAGTGTGAGCAAATAAGCACATTTCCAATATCCTTTAATTACTGCTATGAAATCATTATAAATAGTACATGATGCTTGAATCAAACTAATGTCTCTCTTTCTGTCCCCCACCTATTTTTCCCTCAAATACCTCTAAACACAGAGAAGAACAAACCTTTCTCCAGTGGAAGAGGATCAAGGAACTTCTCCCTGTCGTCAGAGCGATATATTATCAACCAGATAAACAAGTCTCAAAACGGAAGCATGAATAGCAACCTGCATCCCCACAATGGATCATTTGAAACAGGAGTCAGTCAGCATTGCACATCCATGGAGACCTCTGGCCCTGGCAGGGCAGATAATGAGCATCATACTAGCATCGTACCCCAAGATGATGACATTGAAAAGTCTTTTCGCGTAAATCAAGATGGCAGCATGACAGTGGAGATGAAAGTTCGTCTGACCATTAAAGAGGAGGAGATGCTCCAGTGGACTACCACACTCAGCCGCACCAGCCTTAGCAAGAGCCCAGGTTGTGCCTCAGTTTCTGAGTCAGGCAATCGCTCACCTGACTCAAACAATGCTATTGCCAAAGACTCCTCTAGTATCAGTGAAGAGGAAACAAAAGAGGAGAACTATCCTACTGGAACTAGGAAGGGTGTCGGCTTTGATGACGAGCGAATATACGAGGGGTACACTTCAATAGGTATGGGAAAAGCCAAAAAAAGTGTCAAACGCACTCCCACACCAGGTCCTCGACATGTTAATAAAACAGCATCTGTGGAGAGTGTGAAGAAAGTTACAGAGTTAGGGGTTCAAGAGAGCATGCTGGGACACTATTCCTATATGGAAAGGAGAGCCGATGGTGAAACTACTGAGGGATACTGCGTCGTCAGACACAGCACCAGCAGCAATAGACCAATCCCAAAACCACGGAAAACGGCATCTGCTGGAGCAAGCAACAAATGCTCCACCTCCTCCCTCAGGTCATCAGGAGTTGCCGAGGTCCTTCAAATACAGAATAATGGGATAGAGGTTACAGAGACTGTGATGCATATTTATGAGACTCAAGGCTGCTATGATAACTATTTTGCAAATCAAGAATATGGCATAGATGGCGTTCCTTTACATGGCTCCCCTTCTGCGCCAGAAAGCAAACAGTCGACTGAGTCAGGGTCTCAATCATCGAGTAACGATTGTGATATAGATTGTAGCTGGCAGCCACCCACTGCTGATTCACTGCAAAGGCAAAAAGAAGAGATGTTATCACTGTCATCAGAGCCCGTATCTCAGACACATGAGAATAAAAATAATCTGTCGTCACGAAGTGAAATCGAAGTCCAAAGAAATCCTCAAATTCAGGAGAGAGTAAAACATGACAACACTCCAAAAAGTACGGAGAAGAAAAATTTGATTAGACCTGCTGGGAATCAGAAAAGTTCAACTTCAACAAGCAGCACAGATAAAAAACTGAAGGAAAGCCCATTCAGACAATCGAAAAATGGCAAACATTCATCTGCTGACAAGCTTAGTAAAACCAGTGTGGAGAAAAGTCTGAATTCCTCTGGAAGTGGTAAAAATAGTCCAAAAAGCAAAGAAGCAGAATTGAAAGCAGAAAATACTCTATCTAAGAAATCCGATAAAGATGAAAAAACACCAAAGAAGGATTCAGCCAAAAATTTGAAAAGAACCCCACAGAGACAAAACACTAATAAAGCAGCTGCTAAGGACAATGGCCATAATGTAAATACTCCAACTGGAAGGCCTCAAATGAAAAAGAATATGTCAGACATTTTACAACCAAAAAAATCACTTTTGTTAGGCAAGGAGACAAATAGCAATCCAAAATCCATGTCTGAAAGCAGAATATCATCAACAAAAACATCTGTTTCAATGCCTTCTCTTGATCCTTCGCCCTCCGAAATCCACCAGTATGTTGAAAACTGGTTAGAGAAAGTCAGCCCAGACCAAGTGCCATATACAGAGGTGGCAATCACAGAGGGAACACAACCTCGGATGAAGGTTGTATTTCAGATAGGTGGAGATTCTGAATCAGATGAAAAGACTGAATGCCAGACTAATTTAGATGAATATTGCCTATCGCCTGATGATGGTTTCAAGAAATCAACATCTTGTCTATCGGTTCCTCTTAGTCATGAAGAACCAGCGATAGCCCAAGGTTTAAGTGTTTCTATGCCAAATGTCAGAGCTGACCCTCTACATCAGGAGAGCAGGCTGAAGTCCCACAAATCAGCAGAGGCAATTGGTCCTGCTCACGACGAAACATCTTCATCCAACTTTTTGAGCCCCAAAACAAAGATAAAACCTGTCTTGCAGCAGCTTTGTTCATCAATTCAGTGCATCAGAAGAGCCTCTGACACCAACACCAACGTAACCTCTAATCTTGAGAAATCCAACAGCCTTCCTGATTTCCCGACACAAGTAGCCTCAGTATTCGGGTCATCGTGTAAAGCATTTCTGTCATTCTTGTCAGTGATGACTCTGAGAGACCACCTTACAACCTCTGCATCAGAAGAGTGTAGCAAATCAAGTACCAGCTCAGAGGCAATGCTAATGATGGAATCTCTACAGAAGATTTCTGCCATTGAGGATGAGGAAGAGCAGAGGGCAAGTCTGACTGATTTGCAAAGCAGAGCATCTTCTCGTATGAGACAGCGCTGGAAGGATTTCCAGATTCTGAGGGAAAGGCTTGAAAGTGAACCACTTTCTCCCAAATTTTCAGAAACTGAGTTTGCACTAGATGTTGTCTCTGAAGGCGGTGATATATTTGAGGAACAGAATTTGGGAATTGATGAGCTGATGGAGGAGCTGAGGATGCCACAAGACCTCAGGGAAGAAATTGCTTCAACATTCAAATCTTTTTACCCTGTAGAAGAGAGCCAGTGTGTAGAGACTGATCGAAACCAATCAGACTCAGAAGAAGATGTGGAGCAATTTATCAAAGAGTGCAATGATGAAACAGAACAATCTCCAGAGTCTGATAGTCGATATGTAGCTGAGGACATTTCTGAAACAAAACATGGTAGTGATAATGCAGTTCATAATCAACAGGGACACAAACTTAGCCAGACAGACCAAGAACCTGGTGAGGCCCAGGACTCACAGACAGAAAAAGATGAGTTTTTAAAAGAAAATGAGACAAAAGAAGAAGAAAGTGGAGAAGAGGAACAACTAGAGGAAGTAGAGGAGATGAAGATCAGGGAATATGGAGATAAAAAAGAGATGGGCACAGAGAGTGAAGAGAATGAAAATGAAGATAGGGAAAAGGAGGAGGAGGAAGAAGAAGAGCCACACCAATCAGAGAAAGAAGGTAGTGAGGAATTCATTGATAAGGATGAGGAAGGGATAGATGAAGAGGAAGAGATGACATTGGATGAAAAAGAGGCAGAGGATGAACTGGAAGAAGGAGAGATAGAAGATGCTGACGAGACTGAGGAAGCATTTATGAATGAGGACTCAAGAGAGCAGAGTGCTGAGGAGACAGATGAGAGGGAAGGGATTGAGGAGGCAGAGGAGGAAGAAAGAATTAATGATAAGGATAAAGAGGGGGTTGAAGAAGAAAACAGTGATGTAGAGGATGAGGAGAGGCAAGAGGAGGAGAATAGTATGAAGAAAGAGGTAGATGAAAATATGAAGGAGACAGATGAAGCGGAGAAAGTAGAAAATGTAACTGAAGAACGAGAGCAGGAGACAGATGAAGAGACAGATGAAGAACAGGGAGTAGAAAATGTAACTAAAGAAGTAGAGCAGGAGGAGGAGGAGGAGGAGGAAGAAGAAACTGAAGAGTCGCATTCGCTTCCAAAGAGTGTAGAGGAAGAGGAGGGGGCGGAGGAAGAAGAAACTGAAGAGTTGCATCCTCTTCCAAAGAGTGTAGAGAAGGAAGTGAAGGAAGAAGAAACTGAAGAGTCGCATTCTCTTCCAGAGAGTGTGGAGGAGGAGGAGGGGGAGGAGGAAGAAGAAACTGAAGAGACACATCCTCTTCCAGAGAATGTAGAGGATGAAAGAGAGGTATCTGATGTGTACAGTGAAGAAAAGGAAATGGGGGATGGCACTGAGGCAGATGAGGAAGAGGAGGTGGAAGAAGAAACATGTGTAATTACTGTAACAGATGCAGAGGAGGATGTTGTTGACACTGAAGATGGGGAACTAGAAATGGAAGTTGTTACTGAGGATAGAAGGGAAGACGATGCTGGGGAAGAAGAAGCAACAGAACAAATAACAGAAGTGGTTAGAGAGGGAATCAATGAAGAGGAAGAGGTGGAAAAAAAGGGAGAGCATGAGCAGGGAGGTGGTGGGGATTCTGTGGTAAACACAGAAGAAGAGAGAGCAAGGATAGTAACAGATGAAGAAGAGGTAAATGAAGAAAGGGTAACTGACATAGAAGACCAGAAGTATGATGATGCTGAAGACAGCAAAACAGAGCAGGAGAAAACAGAAAATAATCTGGAGGAGGAATCAGCAGAAGAGACAGAACCTGTAGAGGAGTTAGAAATGAATGAAAATCTGACAGCAGGTCACATTGTAGAGGGAGAGGATGAGGAGGATGATGATGAGAATGAGTTCCAAGAGAAATTAGACCACAAGGAAAAACAAGGCACTGAATCCCCAAGCAAATATTCATCTGAAGGTCAGTGTGCAGATGACAAAGGTAATGGAACGGACACTGTTACTGAACTTGAAACAGATGAAGGAGGAGAGATGCGTAAGCAAAGGGGTGGCAGTGTACCCCATCCAGTGGAAATATCACAGGAATTACTTGACTTTGTGAATTATGCCCTCCAGTCTTCTTCACTTATATTCATATATGACACTGAGGGGAACATTAGGATAGAGCCGGACAATGCTCGATTTGTACCAACGAGGCAAATTGTTATTCCAAAAAGTAGAAAATATAGTTCTTATGGTTTAAAACGTCTCCCAAGCCCAGTCACCTCTGATTTATCTGATTACAGACCAGAAACATCAGAGAGTGGTGGATATAAAACGCAGGACTCTGTAGATATTATCTCAGAAAGTGGAGAAGAGGCTTCAGAAAAGCCTTCCCCAGTTTATTCTCATTCATCAGACCAGCCTGAGAGAACAAATGTGGAGTGGGCTAACTCAAAACTGTCTGTTGCAAGTAATTCAGAAACCTTTCACAGTTCCAGTGACTCGGGGACTAAAGTCTCAAGGGAGGATCTGTCTTATTTCAGTGCAGCAAGCTCATTAAAAGCAGATGCTGAAGCCAATGCACAGGGAGCACAGTGCATTTCTTTTGTCTCAGAAAACCCAACTGATGGAGTTTTGATTGATCAAGGCAGATGGCTCCTAAAGGAGAATCATCTAATAAGAAAATCACCTCCAGTCTCTCTGGGAATGTATGGTAATTTGGACAGCTCATCCTTAGACACAGGTCAGGAGAATATTAGTGATGACTCCCCACCCCATTATAAAACTCAGCACAGTCCCCTTGCAGCCATATCCTCGTCAGAGCTCGAGGAGATGGCCAAGCCTCAAACTCCAAAATGCATCTACTATAACATGCCTCATGGAAGCGACTCGGACCCCTTTTTGGATGACTCTAGCATAAAAAGCAGTATCAAAGGCAGAGGTGTCAAGGTGTCACCTACTATTGATACATCCAAAACTTGGGCAAATAAAAATGGCAGTCAGTCTTCATTTGCATCAGTTGAGTTTAGAATCCCAGACAGAAAAGTGCATCCCGAGGATGAGTCCACAGTTGTGACACAGCCAAGAAGGACACCTAGTGGAGAGGGACGTGTACTGCAAGCACAGGACTCGATGGACAATCTACATGTGAGATGTGGTCAATACTGCCCCATACTATGACAACAGAACATTATATGTCACAGAAACAACAGTTTTTCTTGGCTGGGATTTTTTTTTAATGTAATGCAGCTCGACAAGTTTGTTTGTTTTTTGTCGTTAAATAATCATGAACCAGAACCTATTTGTGGTTTCACCAGAACTCTAGATGTGTGTGGAGAGTGAGGAGAGTTGTGCCTCTTATTTATGTTTAAATGTAGAAAAAACAATCCAACATTTCACACAATTTTGGTGCTCGCTATCAGGTTGTGTCTACTATGACAGCAGACTATCAACAAAAAACAACTTTTTGTTTTTTCTACCACAAGTCATCAATTTCTTCTTGAATCCAATGCAAGGAATCAGAGGAATAACTGAATCTGCCAAAGAAAGCAGATTTTATTGTTTGTATTGCTTCAGTTTCATTGTTTGTTTGGAAAATTTGTAATACATGAGAATTTTTTAATGCAAAATCTGATTTAATTCATAAAACAATCTATAAATTAAAGGTTTCTGCCTGCCTTTTATTCCTAAATTTATGCCAATAAAAGAGAAACACCAAATAAGGCTACTGAAGTACCAGTAGTTTACTGTGGGATTTGCCTGAGTCCAAAAACAAAGCAAAAAGAATGTGACTATTGGACATAAATTCATCAGGTGGACAGAAACCCATCAAGTAAAGGATAATGGCACTCTGTTTCTTTAATTATCATCTTTTTCTTGGTCAAGATATCAGAATGTAGTCTGTGTTCACAACTTGCTTTTGCTGCCCCTAAGTGGTAAAACTAGACTTTTAACTGATTTGACAATGTCACCTCAGGTTAGACTTTCTTTAGACACACTGTTATTCTCAGGAAATTTCTCAGAAAAAATCTCGTGATAACCAAAGACAGAAGAATGTGTGAAAGTTTTTGTTTTCTTTTATGTGCCTTCTTTTAACACCCATGCCGTGGGTGTGAGTTACAATGTTGTATGTACAGTCAATATAAAACTTACATTGATATCTCTATTAAAAAAACTACCTGTGTTTAAACTGTATAATTGCACATGCATGGCTGAAGAAATGCACTGCATGTATTTTTTAAACTATTTCAAAAACAGAAAAGATTATTTCATGGTTGTGTTTGCCTGTAATCAATCAGTCAGTCAACCAGTCAATCAATCAGTGCATCAGTAAATCAGTCTGTGAGTTTCTCAGCTTGATTTTTAGAAAGCAGAAAAAGATGTAGATGACAAACACCTATTGGACATTATTCTTTTAAATATAAAATCAGCTACTGAGGCCAGAATACACACACACAGCCCTGTCTCCTAAAAAAATACTTTTAGGGTTGAGCTATCAACTAGTGAAAATAGTTCTATTTGTGATGATTGCCTAGAAGCATCTCTGGACTCTAGTGACATTTGATTTTCATGAGGCTATAACTAAGTGAAGCATGTGCATTCTAAATGAGCCTTAAGCTTACAATGCTCAGTTTATTTTTGGAACTAGAGTACTTCGGTCCAGGTCAGACTCACTTTGTCTTCTTTGCCAGTGTGTCAAAAAAGATGATTTACTTCAATATCCTGATTGTGGATACAGAATTGTTAGCTATCAGTTGATGACTTGAGTGTACAGAGGAGCGTGTGTGTCATTCACAGCTGTCGGTGGGTGTCAGCAATGCCCCCTGATTCAGTCAGGCATATGCAAGTGACACTTGATGTGATTGTCACTGACAGACTAGCTTGTAAGATGCATGACCAGAGGATGTTATCCTTGAAACAAGTATGACCAGACGACTGCAGGTGTTAATTTTTACAGAGATAATTAATTTCAACACTTACATGATACATATTAGACAAGTTAAATATGATGGTTTCATGGTAATGTGGAATGAAAATGCTCAGAAATGCTATTAGTGCAAGTGGTTGTTTTCCTTCCCTGTTCCTGACCCAATCCCTCCCTGCAAACACACACATACACAGTGAGACAAAGAAAGATGGAGACAAAGAGACCGAGAGAGAAAGGTCTTTACAAAGTGACCATTCTGGATACTTTCCAAGGGTTTTGTCAGTCACTATGGAGATTTGGAAAAAAGCCCCTGCAGTTTAATTCCTCTGTTGTTACCATGGTCCAAAGGTATCAGTGAAGCTCTGGTCCCCGAAATGAGCACACATCTCTACTCTGTGCTTTTTGCTTACCACTGGCAGAAAAGGTCTAATATGCTTGAGAATAATCTATTCACTGCAAGTAGAGAAAATAAACTTCCTCATAATCAGTAATAAAATGAGTACCATCCTTAACTAAAACTGCTATTGTACAAGAAAACACCCTGCATTCAAATTCCTTCTGAAGGCAAAGTACACAAATATTATCAGCAAAATACATCACCAAAGGGTGGTACTGAATCTGCGGTAAACATTTTTGTATAATATTAGATTAATTTTAACTCTTGTACTTGTTGGTGCCATTTTATGCACCCATTTGGTTGAACTGAAGCTAATTTTGACCACTTTATTAAGTTGTTTGCTCAGTCCATTGACACCCAGCCCAGGAGTTGGACTTGCAAAGGGTAACAACACACAGTTAGGTCCATAAGATTTAGGGCAATCCTACAGTTCTTGTAATTTTACCTCAGTACCACCACAGTGGATTTTAAATTAGACATTAAAAATGTGATTTAAGTCCAGACTTTAGCTTTAATTCAAGGGGTTTGACAAAAGAATTGCATGAAATGACTGAACTTGCATTTGTCAGCTGTTCAATGAAATTCTCAACATGAGGTACAAAGAGATGTTGATGCAAGTGAAGGAGGCTAGGCTGAAAAACAAAAGAAAACAAAATAAACCTATCGGACAGAAAACTATAGGAGTCGCAAAATTAACAATCTAGAGAATTCTTAAAAAAATGGAAGACCACGTCTGGAAGACAACAGAAAACATCTAAAGTGGGTGATTTGCGGAGTTCTTTTCTTGTTTTTTTTCTTTTTTTCTTTTCTTGGTTAAGAAAAACCCCTTCACAACATCTAGCCAAGTCAAGAACACTCTCAAGGAGGTGGGTCTACAAGTCTACATTCAAGAGATAGCATCACAAATGCTTGACGATGGGAAGAGAAAAGTATGGAGAAGGAAAGGAACAATTCATGATCTGAAGTATACTGCATCATCTGTAAAACCTGGTACAGACAATGTTTTGACATCGGCATTATGGTTGTCAGTAGAACTGGGTCACTAGTGTTTGTTGATGATGTGACTGCTGATAGAAGTAGCAGGATGAATGCGAAAGTGTACAGGGCTATACTCTCTGCTCAGATTTAGCCAGATGCTGCATTGATTGGATGGTGCTTCACAGTACACATTGATAATGACCCGAATCATACTGCAAAGCAACTCAAGAGTTTCTCAAACCAAAGAAATGGGATGTTCTTTAATGGTCAAATCAGCCATCTGATCTCAAATGAACAGAGTGCTTTTTTTCCATCACTGAAGCCAAAACTGAAAGCAGCAACTGAAGCCAGCTGCAGTAAAGGCCTGTCAGAGAATCTCAAGGGAGGAAACAGCATTTGGCCATGGGTTCTAGACTTCAGGCAGTAACTGACTGCAAAGGACTGTCATTCAGGTGGTATAAACAATCCTAATATTTAAAATTATGTTAGTTTGTCCCATTACTTTTGGAAATCTGAAAATGGGGGCTGTGTTTAAAAATGGCTGTAATTCTTGAACAGGTAATGCTACATTTTTGTTAAACCTCCTGAATTAAGGCTGCACTTTGATCACATTTTGACAGATGTAAAATCCACTGCTATGTTGTACAGAGTTATATTTTTTAAAAATGCATTACTGTCGAAAAACTTATAGAAACAAACAAACAATCAAACGAACGAACGAAAGAACAAACTAACTAACGAACTAACGAACGAACGAACGAATGAACTTACGAATGAAACGGCAGTTTAAAATCATTTTTTGGTATTTGGATTTTAAACACATTTTAAAATTCTATCCTCCTTAGAAATCAAAATGAAACCATCTGACGAGTGAAATCTCTTCTCAGTATCTGCTCACATATTTACAGACATTTTGAAAAAAAATTGCAAGCCAGAAAGACAGGAAACTACTAGTTAAGTGATTTTTTTTATTTTTTATTATTAGTCTACATTTTAATGTATACAATAATCAAATTTGTTTTTAAGTAGAGCACATAAAACAAACTATAATACTGAGCTTGATCACTGAAAATGATGCTTGGGATAAATTAGCAATGGTGTCACACTGTAGTCAGTAGTTTGTCAAGTGACTCCAGCTCTATACTCACAGCACTGTCTGCAGCACATGAAGCAGCATACACATCACAGCTGAGCAGACAGTAGCGTGCATTTAAGAGGTTTCTTTATAGAAAATTTCTAAGTAGTTTCTGAGATAAATTGGTGCAAAGTTAATAAACAATGACCGTATCACTTCCCCTTCTGCTAGCATACTTTATGTACAATGTAAACACAAACAGTAATTAGCCACAATATTAAAAACATCTGTAAAGTGTAAGCTCTCTTTGTATCACCAAAAAAGTTATGGGCATGGACTCGGGGTGTGTCACTGGCATTAGAACTTTGGCAGCAGATTGGGGTTGAGGGTGTTGGGTGGGGTCTCTGTGGATTGATTAGTTTGTGCACGTCATCATTGTCATGAGGGGTGTACTTCATCTGCAATAATATTTAAGTCGTCTTTAAATTGTCATTTCAAAGCAGCACCCAAACGAACAATGCAGCTGATTGGTATTGGCATTGGCTACAAGAATCTAATATCAAACAGGCTTCTTCACAGATAACCTGACTATCACACCAGAAAGGGCTGTGACATAGATTTACCACCTTTCTTTTAAATTTTAGATCTACTTCTGGCTGCTCTCCATATTAATTTAAAAGGTCAATACCCACAAAGACACCAGCCAAAAAACAAGGTATGACCAAAAGAATAAAACTGTGAAAGGGAGACTTTTTTGCAAAGTGTTCAACACAATTACACATTTTTGCAACTTTATAATTAAACACATTGCTTAAGTGCTGAAAACATAAGTGAACAGTGCAGCCACTGTGTCCATTTTAGCTCTGGCAAACAATGTTGGGGATGATTACTATGGCTACTGGGTACACAGGGCAATGATTCACCATCATGGGTAATGAAACAAAGGGTGTCTTTTTGCTTTCTAGTTCCTGCGGTTATGAAGCGATGACATCCAGAAATAAGATTTTACTTGTCTCTTGCCCTGTCCCATTACAGAATGACTGAATTTGACTAATGTTGAGTCTTACTTGATTCTTCTTGTACACCTCCTTTAATTAGTTCCCCTGCAGGGCAGTTGCTTTGGAGAAAAGAGGAATGTCAGCAACAAAAAACTAAAAGGACCGAGTGATAAATTTCCAAGAATGAGAGCTATTTGGCCCAAACTGTGGTACTGTCAAATGCTGTGCTACACACAATAATTACGGTCTACTGTCTGCATTCTCTTGCTGCAGTTAGGTGACAGATCAGCAATACACAATCCCTGCTCTGTCTGTGTCAATCCAGGCCTCCTCTGTCTGTCTCTGTGGCCAATACTGGCAGAGCAGGATCATAATGGGCCTGGGAGCAGGAATTTTTATGGCCCCCACCCTGCCTCTAAGTGAGTGTTGATCATGTGAATTTCCATGGCCAGTTTTGGTAAAGGGGTTCCACTGTTTACTCATGCTGAGGGCTCCTGTGGGAATGCTCCAGTACCACTGACCTTAATACCTTACTCTAAAATACATTTCTGCTTCATACCTGCTTCATAAATTTTATCACAGTACTTATTAGAGGACACTTATTAGTATTGTATTTTATTATCCCATATACCTGAACCTAACTAGAGGAAAAAGTGCATGTTTTCCTGCAGTGGCATTATTCTTGCAAGTATGTCTTTGATAACTGCACAAATTTTTGAGCAAGAAGTCAAGGTACAGTTTGGCCCATAAGTTTTGGACAAAAACACTTTATTCCTTTTTTTTGTAATTTTACCTCCTCACACCACCAAAGTGGGTTTTAAATCAGACATTCAAAATGTGATTGAAGCATGGACTTTCAGCTTTAATTCAAAGGGATTGCCAAAAGAATTGCATTAATGTTTAGTAATTACAGCCATTTTTATAACCAGTCCCCTATTTTCAGAGGTTCAAAAGTAATGGAATCAATTGACTGAAAGGCAGTTTCAAAATCAGGTGAGGACTAGTCCCTCATTATTCCATTACAAAATGAGCAGATGAAAGATCTGGAGATGATTAAAAATGTTGAGCTTGCATTTAGTAGCTGTTCACTGGAACTCTTAATATGAGGGCCAAGGAGAGGTCAAAGAAGAAGACCATTATTAAAATGAAAAACCAAAATAAGCCTATCAGAGAGATAGCAAAAACTTTCAGAGTATCCATATCAAAAATATGGACCATTCTTAAAATGAAGAAAAGCACTGACCAGCTCAGCAACACCAAAAGGCATGGGAGACCATAAAAGACAATTATACTGGATGATTGCAGAATTATTGACTTGGTTAAGAAAAATCCCTTCACAATGTCAAGTCAAGTAAAGAACATTCTCAAAAAAGTAAATATATCATTGTCAAAGTCTATAATCAAGAAATGGCTTCACGAATGTAAATACACACATACAACAAGGTGTAAGCCAGATTGAATTTTGCCAGAAGGCATCCAAAAGAGCCTGCAAAGTTCTGGAAAAAAATTCTTTGGACAAAGAAATGGATGAAACCAAGATTAACTTTTACCAGAATGACGGGAAGAGAAAAGTATGGAGAAGGAAAGGAACAACTCATGCTCTGAAATATAACACATTATCTATCAGACATGGTGGAGGCAACATTATGGCATGGACATGTATGGCTGCCAGTGGAACGGGGTCACTAGTGCTTATTGATGATGTGATGTGACTGCAGATAGAAGTAACAAAATCAATGCTAAAATGTACAGGGCTATATACAGATTTAGTCAAAGGCTGCAAAACTAATCAGACAATGTTTCACAGTGCATAGTGGAAAAGAAATCCACAAGTTTCTTGAAGCAAAGAAATGGGATGTTCTTTAATGGCAACGTTAGTCTCCAGATCTCAACTTAACATAGCATGCTTTTCAATCATTGAAGACAAAATTGAAAGCAGAGAGACCCACATACAAGCAGTAACTGAAGGCAGCTGCAGTAAAGGTCTGGCAGTGAATTTCAAGGGAGAAAACATAGCATTTTCATGATATCCATGGGTGTTTAGACTTCAGACAGTCATTGGCTGCAAAGGATTTTCATCCAAGCATTAAAAGCAATCCTTATATTTAAAATTATATAACTTTGTCCTATTACTTTTGAAAATCTCAAAATGGGGGGACTATTTATAAAAAATAATATTCTGAAACAATTTATGCATTTTTAGTCAAACCCCTTGAATTTATGCTAAAAGTCTGTTCTTTGATCACATTTTAACTGTTTGACTTCAGACATACTGTGGTAGTGTACAGAGACAAAATCGCAAAAAGAAAGAAAATGTGTTATTGTCCCAAAACTGGACCGAACTGTACACTGCCCCTTTAAGTCCCATGCTAAGGAATGTATGAATTTAAACTGGCTTTAGATACAGACCAGACCACACACAAAAAACAATATCAACTCAAACAAGATTATATAAAAATAGAAAATAATTATGTAAGATTACTTTTTGAGACCGCATCTAGTGGTAACCATCTTGTGACAACACGCTTTATTAAATTATTATCGTAATGCTCCAGAAAGGGCAGTTTCACAAGCAGATCTGTATCAAAAGAAACTTCAGAGCTTAGTGGCTGTGCTTTTATGCTCTTCTGATACAGTGGTTTTATTGTTTTTGTTTAAATGACTGCAAGAATAAAGATTTTTTTTAAAAAGCGTCTGAAATATATATACATTTATAGTGCCTGTGGAAAGTTTTCTAGAGCCTTTTAGGTTTTCCACATTATTTCATTTTGCAAACCCATTTTCCTCATTAATCTACACACATAGTACTTCAAAATGACAAAGCAAAGATTAGCTTTTTGAGTGCTCTTTCAATTCATAAAAAATTTAAAGACTGACATCCCATTTACAAAGTCACTTTTTACTTAGTACTTGACTAAGGTACCTTTTGCAGCAACTTCAGCTAGCATACTATGCACAACCTTAACAAATGGTGTAGATTTAAGGACTATAAGGACACAACCAAACCCCTTAAATGGTGATCTGCTTAGACAAAGCCAGGCTATAATTTGAAGTTTGCATCACAAATATCTAACAAGCTAACTGAGTAGCTGGGTTTATCCCTGCACAGTCATATCACAAGGGCAGTATGCCAGCTTCAAATAACTGCAGCACCCTCAATCAAAAATGTGAAAACCTGTGTGAAACATCTGCATATTTAGTGTTATCTGGTGAAAAGACCTTAACCCATTTAGATCTCCCTTCTTGACTTTTTGAATGTTTTTTTTAAAGAGCAAACAACACTCAGCAGCACCAATGCACCATGGTTGCAAAGTGTTAGGTGTCACTAGCTCAGCTCTGCTACCCTGCCTCTCCCCTCAGAATCAGTGAATCTCAGCAAGTCAGCAGCACTGCAGCACTGACAGCTCTGTGTGCTGAGAAGGACCAGGGACTGAGGAAGAGAAAGAAATAAAGAGCTTCTGGACATAAAGATTTGTCCTTCAGGAAATATATAATTATTTTCTTTGCAAGTCAGTCTGAGAAGAGGGTGACAAATAAGACATTGCAAACACATGTCTCAGGAATGCGGCAAATCTGCCAGCACTGAATGACTTTGACTTGTATCCCCCAACCTCTGTTTCTCTCTCTCTCTCTCTCTCTCTCTCTCTCTAAGGATTAGTGTGTGACATCACCCGAAACTTGTTCTGTTCTGTGAACCTGATTAACTGTCATGAGGCTGCTGACTTGCACAAACTTTACTTTACCTCTATTCCTCATCCAAGCACTTAACAGACTTAACAGAAGGCATACATAATACCCTATGATATCACACATGCCCATATAGTCACACACTGACAAATAGGCCTACTATTGACAGGGTACCTGATGATTTAATGACACAATGCTACAGCAAAAGACAGGAGAAGAAATAACTACTTATAGTAATGTGAGTAAGAACTTTTGGAATTAATAAGTAATAATAATAAGTCAAGTGTCGTTTTTTTAACTACATGAAATTAGACTAAAATCTTATGTTCATTGTGAACTTTGATGTCCCAATAAGACCTAAACTGAGCTTATAAAGTTCATGGAAACTTGTCTAAAATATGTGGACAGCTACAGCAGACTTTGCAGGAACGGCAACATTTTGGATGCAACAGAACATCCCACTGTGCATATACTTACTTCAGGCTGTTGCAAGGCCTAAATATTGATGCGCTTCTGTGGGTCTGAAAGGCAAGTATGTGGGTTCTGATTTGTGATTGGACTTGCAATATGTCACTCAAGTCGCCCTCGTGTATTTGCATAAGGAGGAGACTATAAATGAGTAACGGTTTCAGAAACGCCTTCCCAGGCGCACTCCGCTGATACTGTGAAGAAAAAGATCGGCGACGTTGCTCTGGTAGTTGATTGTCTTAAAGGACACGAAGAAGATGGCCTATAGACCAGGTCCACATTCATCTTACAGAAAGATGTTCGGCGGGGAGAAAACCGCAGTGAGGTCGAGCTACTCGAGCCGCCAGTTCTCCATCCCGGTGCGCTCCTCCCGGGTATCCTTCGGGCTGTCCACCGCCCCGACCATATACGCGTCGAAGAACCAGAGGCTCCGGAGCAGCGCGGCCATGCCCCGGCTGGCATCCGAGAACTTGGACTTCTCGTTGTCCGACGCCATAAACAGCGAGTTCATCACGAACCGCACCAACGAGAAGGCGCAGATGCAGTCGCTCAACGACCGCTTCGCCAACTATATCGAGAAGGTCCGCTTCTTGGAGCAGCAAAACAAGATCCTGCTGGCGGAGCTGGAGCAACTGCGGGGCAAAGGGACGTCCCGAGTCGGAGACCTGTACGAGGACGAGATGCGGGAGCTGAGACGTCAGGTGGACCAGCTCACCAACGAGAAGGCCCGGGTGGAAGTTCACCGGGATAACCTGGCGGACGACATCGACAGGCTGAGAGAGAAGTAGGAGGCGTGGCACGGTTCTCCTCTCTTCTCCACGTTTTGTTTCTTTTGTTGTGCAGGCTGGCCCATTGCAGCAATCTGTATTAGTTATGAACAAGTACTTACATAAAGGCTAAGATTCGGCTAGTGTCTAGTCATAAATTCTTAACCAGCACTGCGCAAAAAGTCTCGTAACCTCAGTGCGTAAAGAAGGGGTGAATGTAGAAAAAGAAAATGATTTCTTTTCTTGTGTAAAATCGCAGTGGCTGCTAAAATATAACTTCTGCTTTTTGTTTTTCTTCACAGGTTGCAGGATGAAATTTCCCAGCGGGAGGAAGCTGAGGCAAACATGCAGAGCTTTAGACAGGTACAGGGTGTTTCATCTGAGCTGGTAACATTGTTGACAGCAGGCTTGTAATAGATGGAAATTTTGAGGGTTATCAGTGGAACTGTCTTAGATCTCAACAGTTGTCCTACACTGTCTCATCTTCTCAGCTGTCCTTGGTTAAATGAGGGTTTAAACTTCCAACTGATTAAAAGTGATGCCAGAGTAATCAGATAACGTTCATCTTTGAAAGCCTGACCCTATTAGTCATGAGGGGTAACTGTCCCTTTTCTAGGTGGTCTCTGTCTGACTATGTCTCATGAGCTGCAGAGACAGGAATGTACTCGTTTGATGGCACAACAGCAGATTCTAGCCATGATCCAAAATAGCTGTAGAGCAGTGACTGACCCTGGCCTGGTGCAAAAGGCCAAGTTGTGGCTGTTGAGTTAAATCAGGCCTGCAGCAAGAGGAGATCTTTTTAAGTCTGACTGGTCACAATGAATGAGCTGGACACAAGCATAACAACAATGAGGATCTGACGTGGTTATCAGAGCGAGAAGACAAGCCACCATGTGATCCAGCTGTCTCATTCTGGGAGAGCATCAGCACATAAAAATCTCACTTGTTTTGTTCTTGTCAGAGATTGTTCCATATCACTGGGTTTTATGGTGATGAGTCATGCAAATAGTTTCAAAAGGGTATCATGAAATAAAAAGGTGAAGAAGAAATTTGCCACTCCACCTGTTTAGTTTAGGTTTTAGACTTATGGTGATTATATTGTTTTTAGGGTATGCTTTAAGTCATCAATGCATTTCACAGTCATGACTTTGTATGAATGGCAGGAAGGAAGTCCCTGTGGCCTGCCTGAGTGGCACACTGACAACAATGCAGAGCCTGCAGCCTGCTCTTGCTCAGTCAGGCAGACAGTCACTCTCCCAGCCTTGGGCTTGTTTGGGAACCCCTGCTGAATAGCATACTTTGTTTGTGGCATTAGTGCAGGGGCAAAGCTGCTTCATTTGCTGATACCTCAATTGCCAGCCTGCCAACGCCCCAACAAAGCTGTGGTGCCACACTGAGTGTGTATGTGTAAGTATTAAGTGTGATGAAATAGGCTAGATTAGGTATTTTTGATTACAGTGGAATATTTTATGTACTCAATTCAGCAAACTTATAAAATGATAAAATACAGAAAAATAGCATTTCCAGTGGAAGAACTGAATTTCTACTGGAGTAACCAGTGAGGAATTTCAGAATAAGAATGCAGTTAGGAAATAATAAATGGGATTAATGAGCTCTTCAACAATGTATTTTGGTTCTGGTGATGCTCTGGTAATTAGAAAGAAAACTCACTGAATTCTGTCCAGCCTTTTCACAGACATAAAGGATACCAGGCTTGCAACTCTTGAAGCGGGTTCAGGCTCCATTTGGTAAAAAAATGCTGTGATTAGTAAGCATATGACAAATTATTTGAAATGAAGTCACAGTAACTGTCATTTAAATGTAGATGAGAAAAACAATTCATTATTTTCTTGTTGACTGGAGACATACATTAATGTAGTATACATAAGGAATACTCAAGTAAAGTGCAGCAATCTCAAAACTGTGCTTATTTGCAGTTTTTTCTTGCAGTTCATGCTTTTATAGCCTGTCTGCCTATAATGCAGTCATGGAGTGTGACCTTGACTGACTACACAGTGGGTCATTTGTGTTATGGATTGTGTGAGAGCTCTTTGCAGTATTTGAAAGAACATTTTTTTTCTTCATCAGAAAGCACATTATGCATAATTCATGTCACCTTCACAAGTCACCTTATTAACAGTCAGTGTTACGGTACAGGATGTGGACAATGCTGCCCTCGCCAGACTGGACCTGGAGCGGAAGGTGGAGTCACTCCAGGAGGAAATCAACTTCCTCAAGAAGCTGCATGATGAGGTAAGCTTTCCATTTTTGTGGCCTAAGCTGAATCAATCTATTGCAGAAACACTGCATATACACTGCCTACTAAGTAAAAGGTACCCTTAGAAAAACAGGGCCAAATCGTTGGAAATATTTGTTAATCTGCTCAAGTATCACATTAGCAGGGTTTAGTATACAAGCATACAAAAAGACCTTAAAAAACTTGCCATGTCAATTGCACAACACTTTGCAGGAAATGTTGGAGCTGCAGAACCAGATCCAGCAGCAGCAGCATGTGCAAGTGGACATGGATATAGCTAAGCCTGACCTGACAGCAGCTCTGAGAGATGTCCGTCTGCAATACGAGAACCTGGCTTCCAAAAACATACAAGAGTCAGAGGAATGGTACAAATCCAAGGTAAAGACATTCTACAGAAAAGTTTTTAACAGATTCTAAAGAAACATAATAAAATGGACTACATCTTCAAAATAACCCCACTTTCAACACAGGAGTTTTAAAAGAGCTGCAATTAAAATTTTATATAAACAGTGGAACACATGACCACTTATATCTCAAAAGAGTCAACTGCAGTCATGAACCATGGATAATTATCATTACAAATTTACTGTGCTCACTGCTCACATGCATTTGGGTCTCTAAAAAAAAACTCACTGTGTGCAACCAGTCAAGATTCAAAACACCAGACAAAGTGAACAAAGTAGTGATATTTCTCACAGGGATTTTGGAGAACAAAATCAAAGGTGAGAGTAACTAATAAGCTCAGCATTTATCAGTAGTCCACCAAAAGACTGAAAATTAATCCTAGTGCTTCTTTGTATCTGTTTAATGCCAAAAAACAAGTTTTTGCTAACTAATTCACCATATCAGTATAAAATTGTTTATACCAGACCTCAGATAAATAAAGTGTACTGTATCCTATCTTATCTTATGCATGTTTACACTGCTTTATTTGGGCAACTTGTGCAATTTTTAGGTTAACAAGAACGATATGACATTTGAGCACTTGTGCAAAAGTCAGTAACTTAAGCAGATGCAGTGTTGTAGTGGTGCTGCTGTTGTATAATGCCTGCAAGCCTCTGTCGTGGTCACATCTTTCATAACTCATATACTTCGTGAAAACAGTCAAACTCCCTCTCTTTCAGCCACTGACTCATCATTTATTGAAGAGGTGATTTGCCATTTCTTACCTCTCTTTTCCTATCTCCCCTCTGCCTCTGTGTTTGTTACTCTGATTGCCAGTTTGCTGACCTCACTGAAGCTGCAGCCAGAAATAATGATGCTTTGAGAGTGGCCAAACAAGAGGCCAATGACTACAGACGCCAAGTTCAGGCACTTACATGTGAAGTGGATGCTCTCAAAGGAACTGTGAGTTTGCAATTTTGGTCTCTAGTATGGAAGATTGTGGCACAACAAAAATATCTTCAACATTTGTATAACGGGGAGCAAAAAATTGAGTATAGTAATTTCAGAAAATTAAAAAGAAAAGAGGAAAATGTTCTTTGTTCTTATCTTTATTTGAAATGAGTTAATTTTACTGCAAAAATATGTTTGTTCGCTCTTGGATACTATCCCAGAATGAGTCCTTGGAGCGTCAAATGAGGGAGATGGAGGAGAACTATTCCCTGGAGACAAGTGGGTACCAGGACACCATCAGCCGCCTGGAGGAAGATATTCATAACATGAAGGACGAGATGGCCCGTCACCTTCGTGAGTACCAGGACCTGCTAAATGTTAAGATGGCTCTGGACATCGAGATTGCCACCTACAGAAAGCTACTGGAAGGAGAGGAGAGCAGGTGATGGGTGAAGCAGCGTCAAAAACACAGCACTCTAGAATGCATACATGAGCATTCATTTGATTAAGGAAGGATGCAGATCTTAAATAGTGGGTTGTACTTTCTCCATTTGCAGAATTTCCACTCCCCTGCCAAACTTCTCTTCTCTTAACCTGAGAGGTAACTTTGCATTCTGCATGATTTTATGGTAGGAATTTCATCACTGTTTATTCTTTTGCCAGTTAATAACAATAGTTTTCTGTCTTAGAAACAATGATTGATTCTAAACCACTTATTGAAACCACAACGACCAAGAAAGTTCTCATCAAGACCATTGAGACCAGGGATGGTCAGGTAAATTATGCCTTAAGGAATTTTTCAATTAATTTTCTTGCAGGCTTACACACATACTTCTGCTCATCATGCTTTCTCTGTTCCTCTGCATGCTTGTGCAGGTGATCAACGAGTCAACCCAGAACCACGATGACATGGAGTAATAATGCCTTTGTCTTTACCAAACCACCCACAAAAGCAATAAGAAGAAACACATTTCACTTGGGCTACAAGCAGCAGACAAACCAACAACTCACAAAAAGCAAACAGCCTCGAAAAGTGCCTTTATATGTCATGATCCAGTAAGCCTGTTAGTAGACACAGACTATATTTTGCTTCTTCAGCCTCTGCAAGTATTTTGTCACATTTGTTTAGAAACAATAATGAAGCCAGCACAACACAGCAATTCTCACTGAGGTCTACAAAAATCTATCTTTGTAACCAAAGTAGTATTTTTGATCAATATAGCATGCACTTACCAGGAAATCTGTATGCTAAAGATGTCACAATTGCCTGTATGCAGCAATAAACCATAAGGACTGTTACTCACTACTGTGCGCAGGATGTAATGCTTTGCAATGTACTATTGTTATAAAGTAGCATTAGGTGAAATTTTTTTTTTGCCCAATTTTAAGCAATTCATGAACTAAGTCTCCAAATTGTCAAAAATTTAACTTGAACAGTCACCCTGATAGTCATTTATTTTCTCAGTAAATTGAAAACATTACTGTTTAACATGCAAAACATACACTTTATCACAGTAAATGAGGGGATTTGTGGAGGCCCAAGATAAAAAATATATCCTGAGTGATAATGATAAAATAACCTTTATGATCAAGTCATTATAAGGCAAGCTTTATTCATAGAATACTTATAATCGGTGTAGGTAATTTTCAGTGACTTTACAAAGAAAGGTCATCCTGAGGCTGCTGAGACTATAGGACAGTTGTTTCATATTCAGGGGCCTCAGTGTGATGTTTGGATTCATCTGCCTACATCTCCAACCTAATCACACCCTACCACCCCTTATCCTAAGGTAATTAAGTAAATAAAAGAGTCAAGATGGTAGAAATAACTTAATATAATGCAATACATTGCCATGCCACCAGTAGTACACTACTGCTCAAAAATTTTGGGATCACTTTGGATATGTACATTTTTTTAAAACACAAAAATATTTTTTTGCACTTAATATAATATGGTCGGAAAGATTGTAAATAACACGGACTTGAGGATTCATTCATGATGAAGTCTTTAATATTTTTCAATGCATTGTCTACATTGGTATACCATTTCTGCACATTTTCAGCAGTCATTTAGTTTTGGTAGCACTTTATCCAAATGCACCTTTGGATGCTCCCTTGTATTCTCCCGAAGGGGTTGCTACAGCGGATTAATCCGCATTGGTAATTTGGCAGATGTTACACACTGGATGCCCTTTCTGACACAACCCTCCATGATGAGAGGGGCTTGTGTCCCCACCTGGAATTGAACAACAAACCTTTCGCTTGTACAGCAAATGTGTAAACCACTACACTATCGGGCCAGTTTTGGTAACACTTTATCTTATGCAAGTTTATCAGGGCTGACTGATCACTGGAAAATATTCTACTGCTCAGCAGTGAATTTAGTTAGTTGAGTCTCCAGAGCATCAACTAAGTAATTGTTAACTAATTGATTTGTGGATTTAAGTTTTAAAAAGAGCATTTCTTCTTAGGATATATTGTGGGAAATTGTCCTCAAACTTAAATACTACTCAATTCACAGAAAAGTGTGAATTGGAATTAACCAGAGAAGAAAGATGTTTACGTTTGTGAACATTTTTTTCTTTTATGTTGTTTTCAAAAACTAACCCAATAATAACCAAAATAAAATAATACATGAAATCAAATCAGAGAGAAGTCAAAGGCTCCTATGATCAATAGAACAAATACATAAGAATCTGTTATTTCAGATCCTTTTTTAAAGCCCCTTGAGTATGTAATTGAGGCTTCACAGTCAAATGCTCCAGACACTCAGCTTGCCAGATTTATTGCTTCTTTAATCAGCACAACAGGTACCAGCTGTGCTCACATGATCTATTAGCCTTTTAATAAAGTAAAAGTAGATTAGTTAACACAGTCTGCCTTTGAACTACAGGAGTGATGGTTACTGAAAATGTGTCTGTGTATGCCTACATAGAAAAAATCATAATGTTCCTGAAATCTAGTTTCATTTATACAGCAAATTTTCAGAGATTTCAGAATGTTTTAAGGTGAAACATTTCACAAGGAGCAACATCTAGTTATTAATATTACTCCTCTTCTAAGACAGATGGAGCTGATTTGTACAGCACATAGACAGAAGAAGCAGTACAAATACAGTATGCACAATGAAAATGCTGATTCCAAAATAAACAATTTCCTTTGAACTCAACTTTTAAGTGAACACGGACTTTAAGGAATTGAAAAGTGTACAGTTTAGTAAAGATAGCTCCACCTGCTGATGAAAGTTGTGCTAAAAGCTCTTGAATAATTAGGAAACTATGGTTAAGACAACATCGATTTTAACAGTAAATTAAACTTAACAAAATTTGATGCCATTAGGTGCATCTTTGAATGAGAGCCAATGTGGATGTTGGCATGTACAAACAATTTTTTATTGATCAGAATTAAAATAAGATCAGAATAGTTTTTTGGGGTGGGTGTGGGGGCACTCAGTTAAATACAAATAAATACAAGTATGGCAATAGAAAGTAATCTAGGTGTCATAGGAAGGAGTTCTAAAGTTGATGTTGCTGTTGCCTTCTGTGGTGCATTGTGATGAGATGAGTTGTAAGTCCTTCAACATCTGCTGTATGATGCTCAGGATGTTTTATGAGTCTATGGTAGCCAGTGCCATCCAGTATGATGTGGTGTGCTGGGTACTGGGGCACCAGACTGAGGGTATCTGACACCAACAGACACAACAAACTGATGTGCAAGGCCAGTAACCTTGTGGGTGTGCAGCTTGACTCTCTGACGGTGGTGTCAGAGAAGAGAAAATCTTTTCTTTGTACATTTTTTTGAGTTAAATTAAGTTTATAGAAATAAAGTAATATATCACGGATTTTTGTTTTGATTCAAATTTTCCATCAATCCATTTCCTTCAGCCTATCCCAGCTGTAGTAGGGTTAGTTTAGAATTGCCAGTTAACCTAACCCGTTGCCTGTCTTTGGACTGTGGGAGGATGCCAGAGTGCCTGGAAAAAAACCCAGGTAAGCACGGGAAGAACATGTAAACTCCACACACCAGGGCCCAAGCTTCCCTGCTGGTGGATTCAAATCAGGGCCCTCCTGCTGTGAGGGTACCACTGTGCAGTGTTTTTAATCCATTTTGGAAAACAATCCAACTTTTCTGGACACAAGGTTTGCAATTTCTTCCTTCCTTTCAGGGAGAAACCTATCTCTTTGCACCCCACAACATTTATGTGACAATTACTTCAGACTGAGATTTCACATGTCATTTTATGATAGTAAACTGTTTAGAGCTTAAAATGAGCTTAATCTCACTCAGCCACATTGCTTTGATTGTTATACATTGATAGTAATGACCAAATACTAAAATATTTTCTAATCATTTTTAAATGGAGCCATTGCAAAACGAGATAAAAAGCAAACTATAGGCACCAAAATTCATTCACTGCTTTAAGTAAAATTGAAGATTATAATCACAGTCATTACTCAATAGTTGTAATAAAAACTGATTCACAAATCTAAAAAACTGTAGGCCTGCACTGCTCTAAATTTACTTGATCTAATTTTTATTTTATTTTTTTTACTGCCATCTGCCAGTGATTTAAGCAACTGAGCCATTTTTTTTCTGGTAAATAATTTACCAGCAGTAGCTTCATAAAATCACATTAAAATATATTTAACCACGCCCAAATCTCGCGATCACATCTCCTAGATAACTTGAAACTCGCCCGTGACGAAGGAAATCTACAGGTAATTTGTGATGATGCAATAAGCCTTTACCTCAGCGCAGTTGAATCTCTGCTGAGTTGAACAATCCAGGATACCTGTTGGTTAATTGTTGTCGCTTGTTTTCGCTTCCTAGTCCCGGAAGATCCGCGTGTTTGTCGATAGAGCAACTTTCTCTGGTTGACGTATCATTCGGAGGAAAGAAATAGAGGAAGATGCAGACACGAAACTCTGGAGTTTTATTCATTTTAAATCTTAAAGTTCGTGGCAGGTAACTTTGTAATGAAGTTCCAAGCCTACAGCTGAAGAGTGACAGAGGAGAAGACTTTCCATTGCTGACCACTTTCAACAGATTTTGAGTACAATGAAACTAACAGTAACCTTTTCCAACTGAGGCTTTGTACTTTATTGGCGATGGGCTCGGTGACTTCTGCTCTAACTAGGACGAGGAACGCGTTAGTGAAAGTCGGTTCGGAGCCGGAGAACCATGACCCGGAGAGGAGCCAGTCCGCTCCAGAGTCGGACCGGACCACTAACAAAGCCAGGAAAAGGGGAGCACGTTTCAACGTGTCCAACCAAACCGGACGACAGAGTTCTCGCCAGTCGCTGTCCGAGGTCCTGAGTAGACAAGACTTTGACAGAGCCAAACAAAGTTCAAAGAAAAAGGCTTCCGAGGGTCCACAGAGCGGTGAGTTGTTGAGCATGCAGACATGTTTTCCTACTCAGAACATAATAATGAACACTGGTACATTTTCTCAAGTAGGCTACAATAACCACAAGCACTGGTAAAATTTACTCAACTGCATTTATGAAAATACATTTAAATCTTTGTAACTGAGTAAATATAGCATGCTTATGGCATTTTATTTTTTTTAAAAGTAGTAATAGAGTTTGATTTAAAAAAAAAAAAAAGATGGTTTTCACCCTAAAATACAACACTGTGCAAAAGTCTCAGTTCTTTGTCAAGATGATCCCACACTGATTCAATAATGTTGAAGTCCAGGCTTTGGGGAATTTGGATCCATCACTTCATGAGACCTGTTGCCACTGACTTTCAGACCAGTGTAATTTGGCACACCTCAGCCTTTTCTGGCTGTTTTCCTTCCTGAAGAATGGCTTCTTGACAGTCACCCTTACAATGAGACCATTTCTGATGAGGCTTCATGAAACAGTAGATAGAGCAACTGATAGGTCAGATTGCTATTTCTTAAGGACATGACTTTCAGATACTGTTCATCTGCTGTAGATACTGTTCATCTGCTGTAGGCCAGCATCTTCTTCTTTCATCCTCAATTTGTTCAGTTATGCCAAGTTTTCAGCTAAGAGCTCTTTGGGAATCAAGTTGTTAGTGTGAAAACTCAATTTTCTGCATGCGAAATTGTGTTATTTTTGGCATACATACATTCAACGCAAGAAATGGGAACAAATTGTGTTTTTGGAACGCTGTAACAGAGAGCCTATGGATAACAATTTAAAATTAGTTCTTTGCTAAGTTGTCTGTTATGTGTAGACACAAGACTGACTTATCCGTTTTTATGCTTGAATGATTCATAGGTCAGTGTTAAATGGCATACAAATAAATAAACCAAAGAAGCATACAGTATGTCTGAAAATGGTCAGGTTGAGGGACTGAACCAAAAATGAGTGAATGTCCAAAGAAAAACTTTGAAAGACCTTCAGAATGCCTGGAAAACTATTAATCAAGACCAATTAAAAATACAGGAAAGTCTGGCTCCTTGGAAAAAAATTGTAAAGAAATGAGGCACAGTTCTGTACCTAACTGGCTTTATGTAAACCATGCTAAGAACTACAGCCGTGATGGGTTTAATTCCAGATAACTAAAGAACAAGTGTCACCAAATTGAGTGTTGAGCTCTTCAATGAACATATAGTTTTATTCTAATGTAGAAATATATTTTCATTAAATGACTTATGCTAGGAATACTTTCTTCTTAATTGCAGTGTACTTTCAGCTGCTCAGCTGTATTTTCCCCGAGAGGTCACCACAGCAGATTAATCTACTTTGGTAATTTGGCAGAGGTTTTGCATGGGATGCCTTTCCTGACACAACCCCACCTCGAATCAAACCAGGAAATGTGTAATGTGTGAACCACTACACTATGGGAACACTTGAAATTGCAATAATCTTGCTAAAATAATTTTATATTTATGCAAATTTGATCTGTTACGGGTCACAGGTAAGTAGTTCAGACTAATCAGCATATGAGAATGTTGAACAGTGTTAAACTTGAAAATTTACTTTTTATACAACGTAATACTTTAACTTCTCAGAGTTTCAGAGATAAATATTTTACATTCCACTAACACAACTACAAAAAAATTTAGTATAGAGTTTATAAAAGATAATACATCATCGTAAATTGTACCCAAAAATATATGTAAAGTTATTAAAAAAAGACCATCTTTATCAATCTCAACATTAGTACCACAATTATTTATGTCATTAATAGTGTTAGTGACTGGAGCCACTCTATATACAAATTTTGTTGACAAATTTTTACTTTTGATACTTAATGGAATGAACGCTGTTTCTGTACTTGTACTGAAGTAACATTTCAAGAGCAAGACTAATATTGTTAGAGCATATTTTATAAACATCAACAACAGTCACATAATTTGAATACTTCTTCCATTACTTGTAAAAAGGGGTCCCTTTTAGAGGCAGATTAACACAGGTGGAAGAAGTTATTTTAATGAGGGCTTAGATCAGTTAAGTCTCCTAATGAACCAGTGTGTACCATAGCAGAATCATTTGGAGGCTAATTTAAATTGGATGTTGTCGCTCTTATTAATCTCACAATCAAACCTGTGATTTTCTTGCCAAAATTAATTGTGTGAGAAAGGCCAACTAGCATGCAACAGATGTGCAAGAAATATTCAGATTTTTTTCACTTTACAAAAAGCAGTGTACTTTAACACAGTAGAAATATTCCACTTAAATAAAGGTCTTGCGTTCAGACTTTTACAGTATGACTTTTCAATGAAACTATTGTAAAAAAGGTTTCTGATTTTAAAATAGTTTTAATTATAGATATTATATAATTATATAATTTAATTATTCATTAGTGCATCTACTTTAAGTTTACCTTATTTCTAATAACTAAAGCAGCTAAAATTATGCTTAGAAAAGCTGGGCTCTTACTTTAAACCAATGACATGCAGTAGGTCGCTTTGCTTTAAGACTGTACTTTCATTCTATGACTTGATCACCAAGGTCATATAGTGCAGTCTTTTGAAAGCAGGAAAATATATTTTCCTGATCCCAGTAATAGTAAGTGACCCCTCAATAGCAAATTTCTCAGTTCATTTCACATGAAAACAGCAGTTCTCAGTTTTGAGGAACATCCTGGCTGTTGTGTTACTTTATACTGCAGATCTCTGTGGTTCATTTCATGGATTTTTCTATAGATGAGAGCAACTGGTCACTTCAGAGGATCATGTGAATATCCTGCTGACAAAAGGTATTCACTGAATGAATGCTGAGCTCTTTGAAGACCAGCCTCAATGCAGCATATCTCCACTACCAAAGCATCTCTTTGATGTTTGAGATGCCCCCTGAAATAAACCAAACTAACAGCTTTATTAATTTTATATTTCCTGCAATTTGGCACTTAGTTGTTGTAGTTGAGATATATGTGCAAGGTCTCACTGAAGTTGCTTTAGTTGTCTGGTTAATGCACACTCAGATAAACTATATGGACAAAAGTATTGGGCCACACCTCTTCTGGCAGGGGTGTTTAAAATGGTGGTGGCTCAGCTTTACACCTTTTGTTTTATGTGGTTTGCATTTTTAATATTCAGTCATAGTCTTTCCTTAATGTCCTAAGTGTCTCACTCAAAACCATGTAATACATTTATAGTTACACTATATGGACAAAAACATTGGGGTTCACCTCCTAATCTTTAAATTAAAGTGTTTCATTCAGTCCCTCATCAATCACTTATGTAGTCTGGCTTTGCAAACATTTTTGAAAGAATACATAATTCTAAAGACCTCACTGAGATCAACCATGGTACTGTTATGAGGTGCCACTGATGCAATAAGTCAGTTCATAAAATTTTTTCCCTCCTAGCTATTCCCCAATTAACTATAAGTGGAAATATTTAGGAACCATAGCAATTCAGCCATGAATTGACTGAATTGCGTAAAAGTCACAGACACTCTACTGACTCAATAACTGCAGAGTTCCAAATCTCCTCCAGCATTAGGATCAATACAAAAACTGTGCAACAGGAGTGTCATGGCATAGGTTTGCAAGGTCAAGCAGCTGCATGCCAGCCTCACATCATCAAGCACAATGCCAAGCACTGGATGAAGGTGTAAAACACACTGACACTGGACTCTGGAGCAGTAGAAATGTGGCAGTCTGGACAAGTCTGGGTTTGATGAATGCCAAGAGACTTTTACCTGAATAACTGCATTATGCAAACTGTAAATTTTGTGGAGGATGGGTAATGCTATTGGGTTGTTTTTCTGGGACTGGTCTGGGCTCCTTATTTCCAGTGAAGGGAAATCTTAATGTTTCAGCTTTCCAAAACATTTTGGACAATTCTGTGCTTCTGTGGGACAGTTTGGGGAATGTCCTTCTGTTCCAGGATGAGTGTGGTCCAGTGTACACAGCAAGCTCCATAAAGGCATGGTTGGAAGAGTTTGGTGTAGAAGAACTTGACTGGCCCACACAGAGCCCTGACCTCTACCCCACCTTTGGGATGAACTACAATGAAGATTGCGAGCCAGACCCTCTCATCCAACATGGGTGTCTGACCTCACAAATTGTATTCTGGATGATTGCTCACAAATTCCTACATACATATGCTAAATCTTGTAGAAAGCCTTTCCAGAAGAGGGGAAGCTGTTATAGCTGTAAAGGGGTGACCAGCTTCATCTTTTTTTCTTCTTCTTCTTTTGACTGACCATGTTAGGGGTCACCACAGCAGATCAGCTGCCTCCATCTCACCCTATGTCTTGCATCCTCTTCTGTCACACCAACCTTCTGCATGTCCTCCTTCACTTTAGCCATGAACCTTCTTTGTGGTCTTTCTTATTTCCTCATGCCTAGCAGCACCAGCTTCAACATCCTTTGTCTAATTTATTGACTATCCTTTTCTCTGCACATATCCAAGCCATCTCAATCTCACCTTTCTGACTTTGTCTCCATACCACTCAACCTGAGCTGTCCCTCTGATGTACTCATTTCTAATCCTGTCCATCTGAGTCTCTCCCAGTGAAAATCTCAGCATTTTCATCCCCGTTACCTCCAGCTCTGCCTCCTGTCTTTTTGTCAGTGCCACTGTCTCCAAACCATATATGATTGCAGGTCTCACTACTGTGTTGTATATATACAATTTATGCAATTTCCCCTCTGGGATTATTAAAGTATTCTGATTCTAATTCTGATTGTAAACCTTCTCTTTCTCTCTTGCTGCTATCCTTCTGTCACAAAGCACCCCTGACATTTGTCTCCACCCACTCCACCTGCCTGCACTCTCTTCTTCACCTCTCTCGTGCTCTGCCCATTGCTTTGGATGGTTGATCCCAAGTATTTAAACTCATCCACCTTTACTAACACTACTTCTTGCGTCTTCACCATTCCACCTGTCTCCTTCTCATTCATAAACATGTATTCTGTCTTGCTGCCTGACCTCATTTGTCAACCTGTCCATCACCACTGCAAACAAGAAGGGGCTGAGCGAAGTAATCCCCCCAATTATATAAAGATCTTCTAGGTGTAATGTATAGGTGGTTGCACACTCCAATATGTTCAGTGTATATCTTTTTTATTGTTTCGTGTGAAATTGTTTTTTTCAAGGCACAGCACAGGTGATTTGTGTGAATCTGCATACATTTAATGAACATTTTTCCACCATGAATGAACTGTATGGGTTTGACCTTTATTTTACTCAGTCTATCTTTCATTTCATCCTGTTTATCTTTACTTTGCTCTGCTGCTGACCCTAGTTACAACTACCTGCATATCTGTCCCAGGGGGAAACACCTTTCCTTGGTTGGCTCCATAAATATCACCCGTATTGTGTTGTTTCCACGACACATGACAGTGTAAACTCCTGTTAGGTTCCTTCCTGATCCCCAGTGATGTTTATGTGTATTGAAGAGTCCCCTGCCTTACTCTCTCCTGACTGTACTCTCAGCTGCTACCTCCTGAGGGAACAACAAAAACAAACAAACAAAATAAAAACAGACACCTTCCTCAGGATCAGACTTATTAGGCTGGATCCCTTCAGAGTCCCGATGATGCAGAGGTACCAGTCACCGCTTAGATATAATGCTAAGAGACAGCTGAGAAAATTTTTCATTGACCCGAACAACTTTAGAGCATGGCTGTTAAATGTTAAAGATGCAATCTGAAATGAGACCACACACCGCATGATTAACCCTAGTACTGCCAGCTATACGACCAGCTCGATGACCGGCAGTGAATGAAAACACCAGAAGTGATCAATATAAAGACGACCAGCAGTACACAAAACTTATCTGGCACATCAATATATTGAGGCTCTGCAGTACTAGGGTTAATATGGATAGATCAGTGCTAAATCAGCTTCAGTTGCCCTGTCCACAACATGTGTTGCAGGGGCTATTTTACAGGAAGTCATACAGTCATGCGCAAATATATTCTGCTGGAGCGATTCTATAATCATAGTGATGTTGAAGAACTGCAATTACCCTCTTGATTGTATTACTAGTATGAAAACGAGGTCGTAAGATTTCATTTGGTGTTAAATGGAGTTGCTCTTGTAGCGTAAATTAGTCATTTCAATAATTCAGTAAAGCTGTGTTTAAGACTGTAGGGTTTTAAACAACTTTTTTGAAAGGAAAAGATTTCACCACATTTGCAGAATTATAGCAGGAAACCATTGATAGTTTTTTAAATTCTATATTATTGTATTCACTCACAATTGAATTTCTAAATGCTTATAATTTGCCACTTTTTCAAGCAGATTTTCTGATAATGAAATTCTAATTAGGAATATCAATTTGGGTCCTTTAAATGTAAAAGTCTTTCAGTAACTATTGTGGTATTTTTTAGTCATGAAAATATGCTTTCTAAAAAGATAGAGCCTTTTTAATTTTAAATACAGCATTTAATTCAAATGTATTTTGCATCTATTCCTTCATCCTCCCATCTCTGTGTCACAGTGGTGAAAGAAAATAGGGTGCAAGGAATCAATGCCGAAGAGAAGGCATTAATTAGGAACCACAGAGTCCGTTACTTCTGGCTGGTCTTCAGTGGAAAAGTTGACAATCCTGCATTCTCACTGGTCCCCAGTGTGCATCTAGTGTGCATTTACCTTCATTAGTGATGTCTCATCAGTCCATACAGCTTTTTTCCAGAACTGTTACAGCTTGTCTCTGTATACTTTTGCAAATTCTAATCTGGCTTTCTGAGTTTTCCTGCTGATGAGTGGTTTTCAGCTTGTAGTATGGCCTCCATGTTGTTGTTCTCCATGTCTCGTTTAAGCATTGGCCTGTCATATTTCCACGGCCACTCTTGTTGTTCATGATGTTATGGACTGTTGTTTAAAATATAAAAATTATAACAGTAAAATACAACACTGGTGCTTCAAATAAAACCAGAGAGCAGAAAATTGTTAAAAATTGTATTGTACCTTGTAGTTTATAATCAAAACGAGCACACCAGGTTCTAAAATTCATATATTCAGTACTCTCTTGACGCTGCTGTTTATTTCTAATTTCTCTTCTCTTCTGACACTCTCCCAAAGCCTAATAAAGGGGACATGGAAATCACATTAGTTTGTCGCCAGATCAACGTGAAATAAATTTTACTGATTGAATGTTGTCGGTGATATGTAGTCAGCAAATCTAACTGTGCATTAGTAGCTGCAATTCTGTGAATGTAAAGCAGACTTACAGTGGGTAGGGAAAGTATTCAGACCCCTTTAAATTTTTCACTCTTTGTGTCATTGTAGCCATTTGCCAAAATCAAAAATGTTCATTTTATTTCTCATTAATGTACACTGAGCACCCCATCTTGACAGAAAAAAAAGCCAGAAATGTATAAATTTTTGCAAATTTATTTTAAAAAAAAACCCTGAAAATCACATGGTCATAAGTATTCAGACCCTGCGCTCAGTATTGAGTAGAAGCACCCTTTTGAGCTAGTACATCCATGAGTCTTCTTGGGAATGATGCAACAAGTTTTTCACACCTGGATTTGGGGATCCTCTGCCATTCTTCCTTGCAGATTCTCTCCAGTTCTGTCAGGTTGGATGGTGAACGTTGGTGGACAGCCATTTTCAGGTCTCTCCAGAGATGCTCAATTGGGTTTAGGTCAGGGCTCTGGCTGGGCCAGTCAAGAACGGTCACAGAGTTGTTCCGAAGCCACTCCTTTGT
>VUQH01037101.1:6156-16382 GCA_015106775.1 Etroplus canarensis | reverse complement strand
ACAGGAACTCCGGAGTTCACTTCTGGCACAGCGCATGCAGAGGTTGCTTGACTTTGGCGCAGCAGTGTTTCTTTGTACACAGGCAGAAGTTGGGATTCTGTGTAAAATGTAAAGAAAACAGTGTGCAGAGTTTGCAAATTATGTTGAATCACAGACATTATATAGTTCCTTTTAAAAAGTGGGGCACATTTTGAATTTGATGCCAGCAAAACATTATATAAAAGATGGGACAAGAGTATGTTCATCACTGTGTTGCATTACCTCTTGTAACAGCACATCTGTTAGCGTTTGGGGAACAAAGTGACCGGTTGTTTTAGTTTTGGGCACCAAGAATTTTCCCACATTTGCTTGATAAAATTTAATCTACTGAATAGTTCAGGGCATCCTGTTTCATATTTTTTAATGGGTCTTTATTGCAGACAGGTCACTTCGTCAAATGGGTTTTTACTTTGGTGATATTCTGTCTAAATACATGCAGGACCTGTCTGTGCATTGTCTTGTTAAAATATGCAAGACCCTCCCTGCAAAAAAAGTCACCTTGATGACAGAATAAATTGGTCCAAAATCTATATACGTGTCCTTCCGCGTAAATGTTACCCATGCTCTTGCACTTATACACCCCCACGCCATCATGAATGATGGCTTTTTAACTGCGCGCTCAAAGCAGTGCTCCTTATTAGCCAAAAAGATGCAGCCTTCATTATTTCCAAACCACAAGACAGTTTTCCACTTTTCCTAGGTCTATTTTAAATGATAGTTTTTGAAGTTTTCTAAGCATCCATCTACCCGTTTTCTGCCACTTATCTGAGTTCTGGTACCGGGGGCAGCAGTCTTAAGCAGAGATGGCCAGACCTCCCTCTCCCCAGCCACCTCCTCCAGCTCTTCTGGGGGGGGGACACGCAGGCTTTCCCAAGCTAGTCAAGAGATATAATCTCTCCTGCATGTCTTGAGTCTGAGCTGGGGCCTTCTCCCAGTGGGAAAGGCCTGAAACACCTCACCCAGGAGGCATCCTTCTCAGATATTCAAACCAACTCAACTGGTTCCTTTCAATGTGAAAGAGCGGCTCTACTCCAAGCCCCTCCGGGATGACCAAGCTCCTCATCCTGTCTCTAAGGGAGCCATCCTCCAAAGGGTGGCTTGGCTCTCCCTTGGAGCTACTGTACATTGTCGGGGGCAATTTACCACTGGTAGGGTCTCCCAAGGCAAATTGGTCCCAGGTGAGGGGCCAGACAAAGAGCGATTCAGAAAGGCCTGATGATGAAAACAAAATCAAGGAGTTAGTTTACCAGGGCTTACCACAGCCCCACCACAGCCCAAAGGAAACGCGTGGGTCCACCCTTCTGTGGTGCCAACCACCTTCAGGAGGGGCCATAGGGGTTCGGTGCCTTCTTCTCCTTCTTTTTTTAAAACTTATTTTCTTCTGTTCATGCCTTGAAAACGACTGGATGAATATTGTGTTTGTGTTGTATATTCCTGAATCAGACTTAAATGAATTACATGTGGACGTTTCATATCAGGTCTAGGAGGGACTTTATTAAGATTCAGTCCAAGCCGTGCTAAAAATAATAAGTAGTTGGTTTCAGAGTGGGTACTGGTGGAAATTCCCCCTGTTATGGTAAGATAACATGTTTACCAAGTCCCTATCAGCACTGTTTTTGGTCTTCTCATAGCCACTCAAGTTTGTACTTGTCAGTGTTCTTCATTAATTTTCAGCAGACATGAGTTCTGGCATTTGCAGGCATGTGCTGCACTCACATCTCTGCAGCACTTATTTGCAGAATGATTGACAGCACTAAATGACTGTATCTGTGTGATGGGGCTATAGAATGACAATGAAGAATGTCTGGCCTGCAGTCAGGGAAGGTAGAAGGAGACAAGTCAAGCAAGGAGAGCAAAACAAGGGACAGGTCCAAAGGGAGGGAAGGGAGCCTCCCTTCTCTATACAAGTCCCAACAGCTGCCACTCCCTGCCTGGGATGTGCACTTTTCATACCATGCTGCCCCATAAAATCTTCTGACATGCACTTAGGAATAATTTGAACATAAGGATGCTCAAGAATTCTCCTGCAAAGTTTTCTTACCACACAAAAAAGCTTTGCTTCATTAGCTGAGTTCGTTCTCCAGTGCATATCCATATCCCATCTTCCCTCTGATTTCTCATATGTTAGATATGATTCTCAGTTGTGTGGTAGTTAATCCTTAATCTGCGAGTAAAGACACGCAGGCCGCAGCTGAAAGTGAAAACACATGAAGGCTTATGTTTATGTTTCTTTGTCCCTGCCAGCTCTGTTCTCAGAAAAGGTGAGGAACATGTCACCTGACGAGATCAGAATCCCTCCCGAGCCTCCTGGACGCTGCTCAAGCCAACTACAGGTACACAACTCCACTGTTAAATGTTTATTTAACCACATAAAAATTTCACTCACAGTCCACCCTTTATTGAAACACATTACAGTGCTTCTGTCATCTCTTGCAAGCAGTTTTACTATCACCACAAGGCCACAGTTAGGTCTGCTAATCAGATAGAGGACTTGGAGCTGGTGTTTTATGAGAGCTTGGTGGAATAGGGTTCAGGCTTGTTTACGTGTTGGATAATCACTTTCCAGGTAGTAAATTCATCCTCCTAAAAGATGAAAACTTAATAGCTTATAAAGGAAGAAGTTGGTTCCACGAGGCAACAAACAGTCTGCACTTGCTCCTTTGACATAGGTTTAAAGTTTAGTATTCCAGACCAAGACTTAACTCTTGAAGTGCTAAAGGCTAACAGCTAACTTTACATACACAAAACATATTGCATGTTGATGCACTCAGAATAACCTCTGACTGACGCCAAGTGAACAATTTAGCTTTCACTTGTTCCCTCTGGGGTTACATTGTGGTGGCGACATAAATTCTGAGACGCACCCCTGTAATTAAACCAGCACACAGTGTCATCCTCAGTCAGCTTAGCGTCGCCACCACTGATTTCTTTTTGCTGCTGTGCATTTGGTGTTTCCAGCTCCAGTAAGGTTTGTCTTCTGAGGAGCCAAGGCAGGTCAGGACACACAGCTGACTTAGTAAGAGAACAGCTCAGCATGTCCCCTCCGGGCTGACACTCCCCCACCTATCAGATGAACAACAAATGATTCACCTTCACCATAACAGCCTGGATATCCCTGCCCTCCGGTCACAGAGGAGCAGCAGCAGCACATGTACGCTCAGAATGTGGTTTAATTTGATTTCACAAATACTCTGTTTTTCCTGTCAGTTCACCAGGACTGGAATGTAGCCACTTTTGTGAACCATTTCCAAGTGTCTTTTGCAATCATGCTGTGACGATGGGATTAGAACAGATTAGAAGGACCCACTGGCTGCCAGTTTATTGAGCTCAGTCTGAACCTCAAATCTCTCTAGAGAAGACGTCTATACTACGAAAGTTAGACTGCCGTGACAGTGACTGTTTGTCTGTTTGTCTCTCTGTCAGTAACCACGGTTGAGAATTTAGTTGGTCAAAAAAAAAAATTAAGTGAAAGCATTTTTCTCACACCTCTCTGTCTCTGGTGTATGTTGCTGTGACTTTGATTAGCGTGAAAAAGCAGCCCTGAAAACGTGTCCTGAAATCTTCTTGATGAAATCACAAGCATTAAACTAAAAAGCGTAAATCAATATTCATTTCTGCCTTTTGTAATGTTGAGAAAATGTAGGTTGATTTATCATTTTATATAGATCTGCTCAAGAAACAACAAAAGTGACTTTTCTTTTAAGTAATCATAGATGATATAAAAAGCAAAAAAACACTCAGCAGATTTTCCCCCAGATCACTACGGACCACTTTGAAAAAAATCTGCAGACTCTGTTTGGGCCTGATTATGAGCAGTAGAAATAATATATAATAGAATGACTCTATAAAAGCCAGGTGCATCTATAGACTGTATATAAAAGATGGCCACAGACACGCTGACATTGCTTATTGATTTGTGGACTGTCGTTTTAAAACCTTAAGCTTGGCAGTTTGGCCCTCATTTCAGTTTAGCCTTTTTTTTCTTTAAAGCCGGACAACATCATATTTGAGTTGCCAGCTAACGCTAGCTCTGGTTACTTAGCTTGGTTGGCATGATGCATCCATAATTCAGTGACATTTCATAGGAGCCAACTTAAACTCGTGCCATAGATTTAACCGAACGCGGGTCTGCCTAGAAATTTGAGTATGTGTCACATTGATGCAGCCCACAACATCTGTTTGGCCCATTCAGTACCGTCATTTCCTCTACAAATTCTGGCTACTTCTTCCTCTGATTATGAATCAACTGCAAGAGAATAAATGACCTCGAACAGAGAAGAGAGAAACTCTGTTTTGGCAGAAATTGCAGAGCAATTCAAGTATAAATGCTGGCGACAGTTTTAGCCACTTATGTCGTACACTCTAGAGAGATTTGATGCAGAGGTATAGATTAAGCTCAAGTCTTCAGTACAATAAAAATGTGCCATATATAACTTTTAACTAGGGCTGACACAATTAACGTGTTAATCCAGATTAATCAATTTGCATGATTAATTTGAGTGCACAATGACTCAAAATCCCATAATTCCGCTCAATGGCGCAGATTGGTGCTCTGCTATCTGGCGGGAGAACCAACTCGATGAAGATGGATGGTATTGACCCCTCTTGATGGGAAGTTTGAGTACAGGAAAAAACAAAACAAAGACAGAACAATTGACCAAAGTAATTTGCACACTGCAGGAGGAAAATTTGTTTCACCAAAGTACTTCTAGCTTATAAAAAAAGTACCTTAAGTTGCTCCCGTGTATGCTCCAGCAAGGGGTCGCCACAGCGAATTAATCCGCATTCGGAATTTGACAGAGGTTTTACACCAGATGCCCTTCCGGACGCAACCTTCCATGGTGAGAGGGGCTTGTTATGCACTATGCAGTTTCCCCTCTGGGTTTAACAAAGTATTCTGTTTAAAGTACCACATCAACACAAAGCATACATTACTTGGCGATTCCCCTGCAAGTACTTTGGTGACCGTGACACCCAAATTACGCCAAACCGCCCTCACCAACCATCAGGGCCTCAGTAAGTCTATCTCTGACAAATTGTATGTTTTAATATTTTGTTTTTTATTTTGCAATCTGGACACCATATCTGTTCTTTAGTGTAAATGATACACATGTTGAGTGTATATATTTAATTAAACACAATTAATAATGAACGGGTATTAATTGTGATTATTTTAAATTAACCCACAGCGGCCCTGTCATTAATCTGATTAAAATTTGAACCGTTTGACAGCTCTACTTTTAACACAGTCTTCTTCTTCTTTTGGCTGCTCCCATTAGGGGTCGCCACAGCGGATCATCTGCCTCCATCTCTCCCTTTCCCTTGCATCCTCTTCCCTCTCCCCCTCCTTGGTCTTTGGCCAGCAGTAGCATAGTTTCCACGGGCACCCTGTTGGCTAACGGCACCGGAGGCGGTCGTTGTTAACCCGGGCCGCGACCGATCCGGTATGGAAGTCGTGTTATGAATCCGCATATTTGATTTGGCAGAGTTTTTACGCCGGATGCCCTTCCTGACGCAACCCTCACCATATACCCGGGCTTGGAACCGGCACTAGGAGTACACTGGCTTGTGGGCCCCTGTGTCTGGTTTACTTTTAACACAATACAAGATTCATTTTACACGGGTGACTATTGGGATTGACTCAAGCTTAAGACCCACCCTCTGGTGGCCATTTAAAAACCTGCAGATTTTGGTTTCCCTCAGCTGTGACCTTGTTTGTTTGTGTGTTTTATTAGTCAAATTCTGTTCCGTTCCTCCTCCTGTGGTTTCATGCCATCCCACCGATGCACTGTTGATGGCATGAAGAAGCAATACAATTTTTAACGTACAAGAAAATCGTACAATGTTACGGTCCCTAACTTAACGGCTCACCGGAACCGAATATATAAGACGCCACAAAGCAGCTGAATCAAGTTATATTTAATGACGTGACGTGGGTTTTTACAACAATCAGCCAGCGCAGGTGGAGAGAAGGGAGCCCCGGCCAAAACGAACAAACAAGAGGGGGAAGTCCTGCGGCCAGCCGCACAATGGGCCGTTGGACCGGGACTTCGCCTCTTGGCCAGTATGCCAAACCGGCCGACAAAACAAAACCAAAGACAAAAACTGCCGGTGACCCCCAGCTCAACACACAGTCAGAAACAATCGTCAGCCAAACGCCACATAACGCTGCAACTGGTGCCGCCGGCACCAGGATGGGAAGCGAGAGCCCCCTATGCTCCGCCTCCACTGGCTTTAAACGGACGGCAGGTCTCAGCAACCAATCGCCTGTGGAGAAATTAAAAGTAGAGGAGGGGTTAGTTAGACAGCAGGCGGCTATTGGCGCGTGTAGCAAACAAATACTTTAAAAGGGGAAAGAAACAGGTTAGTTGGACCTTAAAATCTATTAAAAAAAATATTCATTGGAAACAAAATTGTTATTTTCAAGATTTTACAGGATACCTTTATGTCAGTAGAGTTTGTGCCTGTGTGCAGGGTTAATCAAATCTTAACTGTAATTGTCAAAAATAATGGTTTATAAAGGTTTGGAGCATATTTTCCAGCCAGTAAGGACAGCAGTTTAGAAAATACCACATGTATTAGAGGCGTAGAAAGTAGGTGCATATATGTTGGCGATTGGGTAATAACAAGGGACGTGGAGATGGGGTGATGATGAAGATGCTTCTGTGTGAGAATAGGAGCAGAATCCTTTCATTTATACGAGCATTCCCCTCTTCCATCTCTGTCTACATTAGCCCTCATACATCACTGTGGATACATCTGCCAGCTCCCTGTGGCTTAGTTGAGCCTCAATGTCAAATAATTCGCAGAGGAATCATTTACGGTAACTCCATGCCCACCAGCCCATTCCTGGACAGAGCTGGTCATTTAGCTGCTGTATTATGTATTATTTCATAAGCGACGCCGCACTGTGCCGTGAGTAAAGCTCGGAGGAAGTTGGGTCAAATTTAAGGTATCGCTTTCCTCTCAGGGATGACCCCCTGTTTTGTCCTCATCTTTGACGATTTGTTTGTTTTGTAACAGGAGAAGATCCACAAGCTGTATGAGAGGAAGCTCCATGGAGATTTTGACACAAACAGCCACATCCAGAAAAAGAAGGAATTTAGAAACCCAAGGTATGCAGGCCAACTGGAGCATGCATTTACACACGGATAAAGTCTGTATCTTAAAATGATTATCTTTGGTTGACTTTCAGTATCTATGAGAAGCTCATTCAGTTCTGCGGTATTGATGAGCTGGGAACTAACTATCCAAAAGATATGTTTGATCCTCATGGCTGGTCAGAAGACTCTTACTACGAGGCTCTCGGTAAGCTGCTTTTTTTTTTCCCCCTTTCTTCTTCTTCTTCACTTGTTCTTTGTGATTTCAAATCATCACTCATAATTGCTTTGTCATCCTCTCAGCCAAAGCTCAGAAAGTGGAGATGGACAAACTGGAGAAAGCCAAGAAGGAGCGGACCAAGGTGAGCCTAACAACAAAGAAGAGCGGATTACTCTGCTGTCAGTCTGCGTCAGGGGCAAGTCTCCACCAGCTGCTCTTAATTTCTACTTTACATCCTTCATCTGACAGACAGAAATCGACGTTGCCAAGTTGAGCTCTTGTAACAGCAGCTCAGGCCCGGCCCAGTGCAGATGTATCGCTCAGCTTTACCCGTTCCGAGGTTCTATGTAAAAACGAACATCTGCTCACCCACCGAGTGTAGCTACTTTTTCTTTTTTTGGCATTTACGTTTGCAAACCGTCAGAGGTAAAATCGCGTGTCCCTGCAGACACGGAAGAGGTGCGTGATGTGTGTTTCCGAGGAAGGAGTTGGAAAACATTGTGATACATGCTGCCATCAGCAGCAGCAGCATCATCATGATTCTGCACCAAGTCAGAAACTGGACTTGAATGAACTTGTACACTCCAGGAGCTATCCTGCCTAATGTGATATGTACAGTTCAGTCACGCTAAGAGATTTTATTTAGGCTGCATAGTTGTAGTTGTACAAAATGTTAACGATTGACTTTGTTTCCACCACTCTAATATTGTTCTGCCCTTTGCTGTAGATTCTCAAGTAGGTCTTTTCAGTGACCAGCAAAATTCAGGTTGTTCTTTTAAATTTTGATACATCAGACAGTGGCAGGAGTTTAAACCAGCGTTTCAATATGTCTGTGTGTTCCTCAGATTGAGTTTGTCACGGGGACTAAGAAGGGCACCAACCCCTCCAGCACAGCAGCCTCCACCACCAGCAACACCACCACCACAACAGCCACAGGTAAACAATGCCACTGCAACACCTCACAGTATGTATTTATGGTATTTGGACAGTGAAATAAGGTTAGACCTCACCAACAAGAGAGATTATTGGGTTTGCAGGCTATGTTTAGCTAAAAAGTCAGAGTTTTACGTGTCTGGAATGTGGGTGCTGTTTAACCCTTTCAGATTACTGTGGTAATTTAACATAGCCAGACTTTCATTGCGTTAGCTGGCTTGACCATACCTAAAACCTCAGTCGGAGATGACGAATATCACAAAGGTGGCTGTTAATTTTCATTCTCAACCCAGGCTTTCTGCTTCAGGATCTGTGTGTGTCATTTAGCTCTTTTTCGCACAGACTGGACCAGTTGAGCATCGACAATATCAGAGGAACACATGCTAGCGGTCCTAAAGGACATCAAAACATGATATGTAACACTGTCAATAACACACTGACACTAACAACTCTGACTTTAAGCTCAATATAGCATGCTCACCAAGTAATCTCACTTCATTTAGAATGAAAATATAAAGTTCAAATTTAGCAAACAACAGTTATATATCACTTTTAGCTTAAAATGCAGGAAATGTCTCCAGTGTTTTTTGTACAGTTGTTTACAAAATCAGGTGTCACAATGAGATGCAACACAAATTGTTTTTGGTTTAGAGTGACAAAAACAACACGCAGGGACACATCACAATGTCACAAATCTCTCACCTCTCAAAACTCACTCTCTCTCTCTCTGTTTTGCTGTCGTCACTTCCAAAACTTTCCCTTCTTCTTTAGCAACCAAATGCCCTAAAATGTTTCGATGGGTTGATGTGGTGCATTTCTCCGCTAATTATAATACTGTTAAAATGGCTGATCATTTTAGAGGTGGCCAAAGTCTCAAATAACGAGGTCAGTGCATGTACACGTAATCCCTGTGAGCACGTAGCTCAGGATTCAGGCTCCTAGATTGTGGAAAACTCAAACTTTTTATCTCCTCTGTTGCTTTGTTAATTTTAGCCTCTTGGCTGTGCCGCACTTGAGTCAACAGATGTTTTGAAATTTGCTTATAGTCACCTCAGGCCTACAACGGGAACTGAGCGCACAGAAGCCCCACCCATCTGCTGGTTAAGTCTTTTATTTGTTGAGGGGCAACCAATCAGAAGAAAGTTTGCTAAAAGGTAGAGGAGCTAAAAAGAGGCTTGTTTCAGACAGTGAAGGGCTGCATAAAAGCCTAGGATGAGAAAAGTAGGAATCATTAAGACTAAACTTGCATAAATCAGATTTATTTACGTCCATACTTGCCGGTTGGCAGTTATCTTCTTCCTGCACTGGTGAGCTCACCTCACCGACTCCTCCCCTCTCTGCTTACTCTCACCAGCAGATGCCCAGAAGAGGAAAAGCAAGTGGGACTCCGCGATCCCCGTGACCTTGGCCCAGCCCACCCTCATCACTACCACGGCCACCCTGCCCGCCGTCGTCTCCGTGACGACCACAGCAAGCGGCACCAAGACCACCGTCATCTCCGCAGTGGGTACCATCTTAAAGAAAGCGAAGCAGTGAGCACGAAGAACAGGCAGAAACACTATAGATGACCTGTGGTTTGCGCTGCAGTCGTTACAAGTGTGAGTGGACAAATGAACGGATGGACAGATTCCCTGTGGTCCACGTGAATTCATCAAAGACTAAAAACTGACGTCTATCTCTGGGATGCTGTCTGCACTACTGCATCATAAAGCCAAACTCTGTGTGGGGAAAATACTCCTGTAAATCTGATGCATGCAGATCTCTTGCTAGAAAAGGGTCCCACACAGAACAGATGTAGAAATGCCTGAAGTTTATTTTTATATCCATAGTTCTGGTGCAGTAATTTTCATGTCTTCTCCTGTAGCAGTCAGGTGTAACAGTTCAACATTTTTCAGCATTCTTTTTTTTTTTTTTTTTTTTTCTGTTTGGTTGTA
>VUQH01037099.1:0-14731 GCA_015106775.1 Etroplus canarensis | reverse complement strand
TCAGACACACCATTCCACTCGGGCTTTGTCAGTACAGACCACATCCCACGCTTTGTTCTTCAGTTTTTGTGTGGATGTATAGGTGATACACATTGTTTTAATGGATAGTTATGTGATGAAGGATATACATTTATTTTGCATATAACTCAGCTGATATGCTGTTGGAGCACGCATGATTGTTTAGGTGAGGAACATACCTGTGTGTGCATATGTTGTGTTTGAGAAGCTGCCTGTGGCTAACATCATTACAGTACTGTTTTCATCCTCATGACTCAGCTGAACAAAATAGCACCTCAGGCTTCAACTTGTTACACAAGAGGCTTGTGTGAGAACATAGGACAGTAATGACTTCTCTCTTCTGCAAATAGGACTGCGCATATCATATTCTCAAAGGTAATGCAGGTACCATCAGGGGAAATCTGTATGGAGTACATGTCTAAACACTGATTAGTTGCTTGTAGAAGGGTCATTACTGCCTCACACAGGACTAGGTTTGAAAGATGTGATCTGAGAATATCTTGACAATAATCTAACATGTTGCTAATGTGCATGCTGATTTATTGTCCTGTCATTTGCACCTGCAGGCTTGGAGCAATATTTACAGCCATCTCTTGTCATTTCTAAATAGGCTATCAGACTATAAGACAAGGCAGAAGCTTCAAAAAATGAAAACACATTTTCAAAAGTAGGACACAAATCTTTTGCTTAATACAGGACTTAAATGAGAAAGTCCCCGGTGTTTGTATCACTTCTGCACTTATATGGTTATTCAAATCTGTAAATACCAAAAAGAAGAAATTCAAATTGTTTGAATTGTTTTCCTTTCCAACAGGCACTGTTGGTAACTCAGTAGGGGTCTGATTTAAATTTTTCACTGTAACAATAATATGTTGGCTTGTCAAAAGCAGGAAGGCGTGTCTTATGTCTGCAGGCTACTAAGAATGATGGCATGCTGTAATTAGTAAGGCACTGCAGAGCTTGACAGTTCATCTACTACAATAAAACCACTGCTATCTAATGATGCTGCCAAGAGAAATGCTGACCTGAAGGCTTATGATGGCTGATGGATATAATTGTTGGATTGGATATAATTGTTTTTCAGTGTGAGAATATTTGCAGGAAAGTTTTTATTATCTTCTACTAATTGACAGTTGGTTGCAGCAATGTGAAGAGAAACAATGTAATACACCAACAAAAGCAAGGAAGAAACCTTGTCGATGAGAACCAAAATATAAGATGAAAGAAGCTAGTTGAAAAATAAAGCATACACAGTGAAACATGACATTTGTTATTAAGAAAATCCAACAGAATACCTTTATGTTGAATTAAAACTGTATAAGGTCCAAAGGTCTCAGGCCGCATCAGAAATCTTCCATAACTTCATGTAAATCAAAGAATTCCCACAAAGTTTGCAGATCAGAAAAAAGACCTGTACAACAAAAAATATGCAATATGCTACACTATATCAGCAATCAAACCAAGGCAAATACGCTGTATGGACACAAGTATTGGGCCACACCTCTTACTCACAGAATTCAGGTGTTTCATTCAGTCCCATTGCCACAGGTGTATAAAGTCAAGCACCTATTCATGCAGTCTGCCTTTACAAACATTTGTGAAAGAGTGGGTCCTCCAAAAGACCTTACTGAATTTTTAGCATGATACTGTAAGAGGATGCCACCACTGCAGTTCATGAAAATTATTCCCTTCTAGATATTCAACAATCAACTGCAAGTGGTGTTTTTGCAAAGTGGAAACATTTAGGAACCACAGGAACTCAGACCACATAAAGTTATAGAGTGGGGTGACTGAGTGCATTAAAATCATCAGTGCCAGTGAAAGAAAATTTAATGTTTAAGTTTACCAAGACATTTTGGATAATTTTATGCTTCCAACTTTGTGGGAACAGTTTGGGGAAGGGCCCTTTCTGTTTCAGTATGACTGTGTCACAGTGCACAAGGCAAGGTCCATGAAGATATAGCTAGATGTGTTTGGTGTGAAAGAACTTGACTGGTCTACATAGAACCCTGACCTCAGCCCCACTGAACACCATTGGGATAAACCAAAACCAAAACAGAGATTGTAACAACAGGTCATCTCATCCAACATCATTGTCTGACCTCACAAATGTTCTTCTGGATAAATGGGCAAAAATACACACAGACACATCTTGTGGAAAGTCTTCCCAAAAGAGTGGAAGCTGTTATAGCTGCAAAAGAGGGTCCAACTCCTCATTAATGCCTATGTATTTAGAATGGCATATCACAAAATCTCCAGCAGGTGTAATGTGTTGGTAGCTCAATATTTTTGTTGCTTATTAAGTAGTGTTGTTATACATGTTGTGAAACATGACATTAGAACTAAGGGAAAGTGTCAGAAGTTAAATTGTTGTTCTGAGCAAAGAGAGGCATCAAATCATGGTTAGACCAAAGGTTTTTAAGGGTTGAGTGCATGGCATTCTGAAACAATTTGTGAAAAATGGATCAGTTGTATCCAAAGCACGACTGGTCAGACCAAAAGTGACCACACCATCACAAGATCAATACATCAAGCTTTGTTCACAGAGAGATAGAAAAGCAACTGCACTGCAGGTGAAGAATTTGCTAAACAAATATAGAAATATTCCTATCTGCAAAAGAACAGAAAAAGGCTGCCTAGTTGTCTCACAGGATAAGATGCAATCTCTAAACCACTTTGCAGAAGGGGGAGACAAGGTCAGATGGTATGGTGGATAAATACAGCATTTCACCGTGGATGACAGGGAAAACAGTCCTATTTACTGATGAATTCCAGTTTGAGAATTGTTGCAGTATCAGACTAGAATGCAACAAGAACATATCAGACCCACATTGAAACATTATATTAATACAATTAAAGTCTGTGTGTATTTTGCCTGCTCTGGAATTCAGCTATCCCCGCCTTTTTTAGAGACTTTTGGTTTGTGGTTTCAAAAAGATTTTAAACTCACCACTGTAATGAGTCTAAACCATCTCAAAGCAACACAAGGAGTTCTGAGAATCATAAGGCTCCTACAGACTGTGAAATTTCAGTGCTTATTTGAAGATATTCTGTGAAACATGGTTCTAATAAACTTGGGTATGACAATAAGTTTGATATATGTAGTCTGTACAGTTCTTGTGAATTGGAATATACAGATTACACAAACAAGGCTTCTGTTGTTTCAGCTTACCTTGATTTTCTTCTTTTGCTGGAATCACAAACATTTTGCTTGAAACCTTTTACCTCCATCCGTTCTGTTTGGGTTGTTTTATTCATGATGCCAGCAGTATTGGATTGATTAACCGTCAATTCAAGCTGTATTCCTATTGGTTGGTTAGTAGGCCTAGGTCATAGCAGCAGTCATATGGGGAGATGATTGTCCTAAATTACTGACATTGTCAGAATTTTCTCCCAAGCCATCCATAAGTACAAGGGATGATGTTTTTAAATAATTACAGTTAATAAATGAGTAAATGTTGATTACATAGAGCTAAATTAAATGGGAAAGACACAGATTACTAACCAAGAAGGTGCAGGCAGAAGCTTATTTCGCCCAACTATTGTACAGAGCATATTCTAAATGACCAGATTTCACCAAATAAATACCAAAGCAAATAATAAATTAAGAATAATTATTAAACAATGGCAGAAATTTCATAAACAATGATAATCCTACCTCAGGTTTATATTTGTTTACTACATTATTTTTAAACAATCTATTTTAATTTACACAGTGAACAACACAATCTTAATTCCTCATCACCACTATTCTGCAAGTTTACCCCCTATACAGATATACATTTTATAAAATATTCGTCTTAACTGCTGCTTTTTTAAACATACTTTTTTTCTGACTTCAGACTTTATCTCTTTGATTTCAAACAACCTCCAAATAAATTCTGGGAGGAGCTTATTTTGTGCTTTGTACATTATGAGTGCAATGTTGAGATCAACTAAATTATAAAATAATAAGGCGTGTAAATTTAATCACTAAGTCATTGGTTGGTTCATAATAATCTGATGCAATAAGAATTAGAAATGAATCAGATTATTATAAACCAACCAATGAACTAGTCATTTAAATTTGTCTTGTTTTACTTACTGCCACCACACAGAAGGCAATGTGTGGAATGAGAGGGAAAATATAGCGTGTATAATGATTTTTGATTCAAGACATCTTTGACTTAATTACAATAGCCAACCTTGAACCTTCAAACCATTTTGCAGCGAAGTATACTGTTCATATTTCATTTTTGCTGTTTTTACATACTTTCAAAATCACACAGGGGTGCTCAAAGACTAGACAACTGAATATAAATTTAGGTGGCCAGCATGTGTTAATGGCTCCACAGAAAAACTGACACATCAACTCTTTTAGTCAAAACATTTAATGTGTCTAGTCATTTAAAGATGATTTCTGCTGGTAACTGACATCACTTTGATTGCTGATTTTTTTTTTTAACAATCAGATGAGGTAACTGTTGCATATCTTGAAACAGTCTGTGTTTTTCAGTGTTAGCAGAAAGTGTTAACAGAAGAGCTGAGACTGAAGAGAAATGCTCCAGTGGTCTTACAGTTGCATGACACAAACTGTGAATGAATGAAATTTGCAGTAGTTCATGCTGGCATTCTTTCCTCGTGCTCTCTAGCTGCAAAGCAAGGGCCTTGAATAGCAGCTGAGCCTCACTTTGAGAATGCCGCGTGTAGACATTTTTTCTCAGTCACCTGACCTCTGCCCCACTGATGATTTATGACAGCAGTAGACGATTAAGAAAGTCAAACATTCTGGGCATGCTGGGATAACCTCAGTTTTCAAGTTTTGAGCAAGCTGCTGGAGCTCAACTGCATGCTGTCTGAAATTCACACAGTCTTTTTCCAGGCTTGCTTTTTCAGTTATACTTGTGTGTTCATATTATCATTTGTGTTGCATTAAATTCAAATAGAAATGTATTCAGTAGTGGGCTCAGGTGTTTGGACACTACTGTTCATTAGTGTATTATTTGTATTTATGCTATAAAGTGTAAGCTGAATTTTAATATTAATTTATGTTTACACTGAAAAGTGCAGCAATCAAGTGATTAAACTTAAAATGTGTTAGGTGGTTATTTGAGGTTAGTTAGTTAGAGGTTGGTTTGGTTTGAAATTTGCAATAACTGTGATTCCAAGTTCTAAGGTTTGTTTTCACTGTCAAAGACAAAAATATTTTACCTTAACAGTGAAATTCAAGGATTTTTCAGCCTTGATGAAAGTATGCAATCACAGACCACACTTATTTTTTACCTCAGTCAAGGAGGTTATGTGTTTGCTTCGATTTGTTTATTTGTGTGTGTATGTTAGCAAGCTTATGCAAAAAATTATGGATGGATTTGCATAAAAATTTTCCTGGAGGTGGAGCATGGCCCATGGTAAAAACGATTCAATTTTGAAGTTGCTCCAGATCCGGATCTGGATCAAGAAATTTTTTGAAGGATTTTTCACAGCTGTTGAGCCTTGGCAGAGAAACGCAGTCTCAGACTGCTCTTGTCTCAAGTATTTTTAAAGCATTTCCATTTTTTATCTCCTGTGTCCCACCCTGGGCCTTTGTGTTCTCTTGAAGTCTCATTCAGTAGTTTAAATAGTTTTGTGACTCGCCTATATAAATCAGTTACTTTGAAAGATGTGGAGGATGGAGGGTTCATTTTGCTTGAGCTTTTCTTCATCGATTCCCAGAGATACTAATGAAGGCTGGTGCACAAGGGTGATTAACTCACAGCATCACAGCACCTTTGAGCTCTTTATTCCAAAGAGTGGAGGGTAATGACTTGCATCTCTCTCTATAACCTCTTCCAGCTTTCATATTCAATTTTTTATCTTTTACCGACATTTAAATCACCTACTGTTAAATATATGGTTGCGCTAATATGATTTAACACCACACCCTCTTTCCCACTTCAGATGATAGATGCCGAAATCAATGATGTGTCCAAACAAGATCCCCAGGTGATCCAAAATAGCTCCTCAGCATTGATTAAATCCATTCATTGCAGACAATCAATACCTAGCGAAAGTAGAAACTTTTTGATAATAAGGTGCCCCTCCTTTCTAAAATAACTCTTTTTCAAAGATGAGCTAAGGGTGGAGAATCCATTGCAATATTTACTTAAGTAACAGTAGAAGTGCCAAAGTTATACAGCGGTAGTACTTAATGTGTAAAATAACATGGAGATAAATATACCTTCCAGTTGTACTTGAGTACAGTGCTTACTTAAATGTAATGGGTTACATTCACCACTGCACTGCATCCACATGCAAATATTCAAATCAGATATAATCAACCAGATATTTGTATGTAATACACTGATATCAATATTTTGATTTGCACATTTTATCTAGTTCTGTTTCACAGGGTTTCACCGGCACCAGAGTATGGAATATGTTTGCATCCGTACATGTTTCCCTTCATATCCACCGTGTATATTTTTACATCACCGTTACTGCATGGATGCAGTCTGAGGCTCACTGAGGTTGTGAATATCAAACTCTAGAGTGTGGCTTAGCCAGAGGTGTTGCGGGGAGAGGACAGAGGTGGGTGGGCTGCTGGAGAGACATGCCCTGATAAATCACATCTGTTCTGGAGACATAAGGCTGATGCCTGAACTGAAGCGTGACCAAGTGTTGAGGGAAGAACAGCTGATCAAAGAGGGAAAGAAGAGATGCAGAAAACTGAAACTTCTGACTCCTCTTTCTCTTCTTCTTCTCTCTTGGGCTTGTGTTCTTTTGTTTCTTTACAGACAGGAAGCCGGTCTAACTACCTTTAAGGTCCATGCATGAGTAATTTCATCTTTTTATACAGAGTAGTAGCTGAGGTGAATAAATGGAGCATCAGGGAGGGTTGCGTAACGCCTAATATTGAGCCTCATCTCAAATGTTATGAATTGTGTGAATGAAGTGTGTAGTTGAGTGTGGAGTTTATTTTCACCCTTTTAACATAAAATCCACCATTCACATAGACATAGTGTAAATGTTGTATGGTTCATAATGTATGTATTATACACCTCACTGAGACATTCACAGCAGCAACATGACACTTTCTGCAGGAGTCTGGCACCTGTTTAATGATGCTGGGCTCATGGCACCACAGGAAAACCATTTAATATCATCTCTGAAGATGCAACCGAGGGTTCAGGTAAAGTGTCTTGGGATGGCTGTACTGCTCCATTCCTTTTATTGGATGTGGCAGGAGCCAGTGTTAAAACTCTGGCTTAATTATTGTACTGTAAGGGTGCTTGGACCAGAAAGTCTAAAACAGCAGAATTACCTGCCTGTGGTGTCACATTAATTGTGAGGCAAACACTTGTCACTATAAAAGATAATTCAAAAGAAATAATCTTTTTGACATATGAATGGCTGGTTTAAAGTAAGGAGGGGCGCTGCACCTGAGGCCTTTGAAGACTCACAGGAGTTAAATGTGCCTGAACCTTGCAATGGTGCTGCCATGCATTGAATTTCTAATAAGGCTGCTGACAAAGAATCTGGGCTGTGTGTCAAGCTGGTGTGCTTCCCAGTTATTTATTTATTTATTTTTTAAAATTTCATTTATAAATTACGTACAGGGATAGTGCATATAGCTCACTATCACTGTATGGGTAAGTTTGTCCATCAGGATCATTTTCAACTGTTAAACTAAATATTACAGTAGCAAGGCAGATGTGTTAGTGTAAAACCAGCAGAGGAGGGGCAGGTGAAACTAAAAGCAGATAAACATGAGATAACATGGGGAAAGCAGCAAATCTGTTTGACTGGAGGAGTTGAAACCAGAGAATATTTGGCTCTTGAGCTTGAAAAATGATTTAAGTAGCAAGGCTTGCTGTATCTCTGTCAGCAAATGTGACAAGAACTACAATTTGATGAACATAAAGCAAACAAACAAGAAAAACAAAGACAAAATATGGTGACAGTTCTTGCTCTTTTTTAAACAATTAATAATATCATTGAAGTTCTCACTGGGAAGGATTTGTTTATGGGATATATAGCCATAGGCAGTAAGATGTTCAGTGTAAAATTGTGTTGCATTCTTCATAGTGACTGTGCAGTGCTGCTGTTTGTGCTGTGCACTCAGCTGTGATAATTAAAAGACTCCTTCCCTTGTCCCCCCTGACTGCTCACTGTTTCCTGCAAAACTCAAAGAACAACTTCTCCATGTTACCTAACATCCAGACATAGAGGGCTGGAACACTGTAAAATCCTGCTTCAATCGCAGAATTCCACTTTAATTAAAAATTGAATTATTATTATTATCACGCCCCATCTTCTGCCTCAGGGGAGTAATTTCACCTCACAACAGTTAGTGACTATCTTCAGGATTTGTAATCATGAGCTAAAAACTCATGACTGAAAAGCATGACTAGAAGGAACATCCCACCAAGACGTTATTAAACACTTAATATTAAAATCTGCCTTTTTATTATTAACAAATATTTCTGACTTATTACAATAATTCCTGGCATAATTAGATTTTTAGACAACTTTACGGATAACAAAGTTGTTCTATATGTATCTGGAGGAAAAAAGATCAGAAATTGGATAAAAACTGACAGCTTCACATCACATCACTTATGGAACAATAAACACTCAGACTACACACACACACACACACACACACACACGCGCGCGCGCACTAATGCAGTCAGGCAGGTTCTGCTGGTATTCACCAAACCCAGACTCGTCCACTGGCAGATGGAGAAGCATGATTTGTCACTCCACAGAACAGGTTCCACGCCTTTAGAGTCAAATGATGGCATGTTTTACACAACTCCATCTAACCCTCGGCATTGTGTTTTGTGATGTAAGACTTAGATACAGCTGCTTGACCATGGACACCCATGCTACAAAGTTCTTAGTGCACTGTTTTTGTGCTGATGTTAATGCCAGAGGAGGTTTGGAACTCTGCAGTTATTGAGTAGGGGCTGGTAACCTTATGCACTATGCACCTCAGCACTTGGCAACTCCCTCTGTAACTTCACGTGGTCTGCCACTTCATGCCTGAGCTGCTGTGGTTCCTAGATGTTTCCATTTTGCAATGATACCATTTACAGTTGATGGTGAATATCTCAGAGGGAAGAAATTTTACAAACTGACTTGTTGCAGTGGTGCCGTCCTATCACAGTACCATGCTGGAATTCAGTGAGCTCTTTAGAAGGACCTGTTCTTTCGCAATTGTTTGTAAAGGCAAACTGCATGGCTAGGTGCTTGATTTTATAGACCTCTTGAATGGGACTGAATAAAACACCTGAATTTAATGATTAAGAGGTTTGACTCGATACTTGTGTCCATGTATTATCCATCTTTCACAGCTGCAAAAATGCAGTCTCAATCTACCAATTTTTCCTGCATGTTCCATTTTTAGACACAGATCATTTATGCAACCCAAAGATCTTCTCTTATTTGCAGTTCATTTATCATATTAATTAATGATCTTAAAAAAGAGAGCAGGGTTACATGATGTGAGCTAGGATGTAGGCTTGTGTATTTTCAGCTTGACTCTTAACTGGTGTCCTTGCCTGTTTTCCACAACTGGGGCCTTGACTGGGGCTGTTTCCAAATAAGAATTCATTTATTCATCCTTCCTGGAAAAGCAGACACTAGAGCAAATGTGACCTTGTGTGGGAGCAGCGTGGTTCTGAATATTATTTAGCATATCAGAATCATGCTTATTCCCATGAGGTTGCATATACAATGGTCTGAACTAGGTAGCCATATGGCATATACATTGTAAATCCGTTTGCTGAAATAAAAATGTGGTTGCCTGCTCACTAAAGCGTAAATCAACTTTGGGGAAATAGCAGAAATAAAAGCAAATACAAGGAGTGAATTCAGGGCAGACAGTGAAGGTAACAGTCGGTGACAGAAAGGCAGGGAGGAACATTTGTCAGGCTGCAGGGTTTCCTCTGAGGGAGGTCACTAACCCTGACGTTTACCTCCATGCAGCTTGATGTCATTTGCATGTTCACACTTTCTTATGTCAATTATCAGACCTCTGACAGCGCTGTCACATGTCAGCTGTGGTTTGCATCTACCTCCCTATGTGCGGGAGGTGTACACACAAGCAGCAATGCAAACTAGACCTACTGAAGTTTTGAATTTCATTGATTTCATTTTTAGTTTTCTGTTCATTTTCACCAGACATTATATAACAACACGTAACACTAAAGCTGAAGGGCATGATTTTCTATTTAAGCTATCTTTAGGCTTTTTTTTTATTTGGTAAGAAATTTAAAATAATGCTTTGTTTTCTCCAAAATGCATTGTGCTTATCATTGAGATATACCAGAAAAGCATACTCAATGCTTTTGCCTTCTCAAATAATTATTTGCAAACACAATTTCACCCCTAAATTTTACATGTTATCCTTGGGAAGTTCTGGGCCTATACCGATACAGATTTTTTAAAATAACAATTTGTCCAAGGTTGATGTCAGTACCATTGTTTTTATTTTGCTCATTGTTTATTCACTCTTTTGAACTAGGGGAACAAAGACATTTTCATTATTAATAACTGCTTTGAAGTCTTCCAGCTCTTCATCTCACTCTCTTTAACTGAGCATTAATTGAGTTGTATAGTTTTTTTTAAAACTGAATCCCAGCTATAGGGACCATAAAGCCAACAAAAATTGACCATTGCCATTGGTTATTGTAAGATAAGAAATACTTTTTTCAATTTCATATTTGGGAAATTGTTTTGTTGCAACATTTGAATAATAACATACTTATAAAGTTATTGATTGTGGTGTGGAATGATTTTCAGTATCTCTCCTTGTGGCAGTGGAGCTGAATCACTCTGTTAGAGAAGGTGTTCCGCTGCCTGTCCAGGAAGTGGTGCAGAAAGCAGTCAGGTATATCAATAAAGATGAATAATTTTTTCAGTAGCCTCCTCTCCACCACAGCTTCATACATCTAGTTTGCACCCAATCACAGAGCTGGCCTTCCCGATCAGTTTATTTGGACTGTTGGTGTTTCCATTTCCAATGCTGCTCACCCAGCAGACCACAGCAAAGGACACTGCACTCTTTCTGGGGTATATTATTTCTTTGCATTTCTTTTGGGGAGTTGGGGCTGATAAGGGTCACTTTCCAGATACTTCAACTATTGTTTGTTGTCCCATTCACTAGAATACTTGTCCTTCTCTTGTCCTTCTGTCACTGCATCAGCATTTCCTCTTCTTTCCAGGCTGGATGCTGAGTTGACTCACTACACCAGCTTCTGGTACAGACCTGTTTTCAATTCAATTGATATCTATTTAACCAATACATTAAAATGTTTGGCATTACATTTTTAGTGTTTGTTTCTGCACATTATTTGAATGTGAAAAGCTGTGAACTGTTAATTTTCAATGAACACCTTTAAAAACCCCTGATTCTTTATGTGGGTACCTTTACTTTGTGTTAAAGCAACTTCTGCGCCAGTGAAACAATTGCGGCTACCTTTTTGAATTACTAAGGTGTCACAGACCAATGCACAGAATGTGCACCTTTTAAATGGCTATTTTATAAAAATAAATTTTATGAGTTACTGTTTACAAGAGTGAAAATAAGTATTCACAAATCCTTCTCCCTCATATTGCTTGGTTTGCTATAACAGTGCAAGCAAAAATAAATTACAACCAAGCATGTTGCCTAAATTTTCCGAAAGGGAATCGGCAGTGGAAGGACTGCTGATATGTTCATTGTCCGCAGGATACTCATCCAGGCTTCATTTACACTGTAGATGAGATGCTGGCATTCTGCTGACTGATGACTGACTGCATACTTTGGGTAATAAAACCAGTTCACCCATCACACCCATTTTCTGCGTATTACATATTCCCTCCAGGTGTAAGCAGTGGCTGACTGGCTTGGAGAAGTAAACGCATATTGATGCATACAGAACGATTTCTTTCATAATGACTTTTCTGTTTCATTCTTCTGCTTTGATTGAGCTACAAAAAATCAATATACACCAGCAGCTTTCCCCTTTTCATATTATTGCAATTTATCTTTACAAAATACATCCACACATGCTTGATAGACAAATACATAATGTAGCACTTATTCCCTCAGTGATTTCAGCTATTCACGGTGACTCATGCTTGCCGCAGTAATGAGTGAGACACCTCATAAAAAAGATGTGAAAAGCACGCAGGCCTTTCAACCGTCCTCTGGCTCATCCTCTCATCCTTTGCTCACCATTCTGCTCAACGCGGATATTTCAGCCCTCCAATTTAATTTTTTTGTTGATGGGAGCTGAGTGTTTGTGACACACACCTGAAGATACGGACTAGCAGTCATATCAAATGTCAGGACTGGGGAAATGGTTTGAGCATAAGCTGTGCCTTCAAACTGCATCATCCCTGCTACGTCCTTTTGATCTTCTCAGATAATTGGTGATGTCTCTTAGTTAGTCTACATCAACAGCAGCCTGTTGGTTGCTGTTCTGATTTTTAGTGCATGGTTGAGAGGAAGCCCGCAGGAAAGCAGTGGGTTCCTGTTTGCGTTTTGGATGAAAGCCTACATGACAGGCTCACAGTGTCTTGTGTGTTGTTGTCCATAGGTCTGCAGTATTAGAGAGGCCATAAAACGTAGATCAGACCCCCCCACCCCCACTGGAGGGATAAGCAATCTGCTTTTGCAGCTTTTTCCTGGAAGACCCATCCCTCCACTGGAGCACCCAGGCGAGAGTCCAGAGACTCAGGTGCACAGCGTGCAGTGGAGCAGAGAGAAGCTCCGCTTGTGTGTCACTTTGACATGAATTTACCATTTCTCACTGTGTATTTCACTGGATGTGTGGTTATATGAGTGCAGTTTTGAGTGGTACTTCCAACACCATATTGTTTTCTGCAGTGCTGTGCAACTTTAAGGGTTGTAAACCACATCACCTACCTCGCATGCTGTCAGTCAGGATTGTTCTTTTTGTTGTAGTGTTTATATAAAAGCTCTTACATGTGCACTTCAACTGCAAACTTCACTGAACTGCCCCAGTGAGGAGGTTGTTTCTCAAGGGATTCCCACTCTGACAGTGGGTTGCTCTTGCAAGCTGAGCCCATACCCGTGGGATATAGAGAAACTTTTTTGAAAGTCTCTCAAGGCTCCATCACATAAAGTAGTGTTGAGGACAGTTCCTAAAGAACGTGAATATGAATGTATCAGGGTTTTCAGTGTATCTGCACAAAGTAGCATCATTAAAAATTGGCTGGTACAATGTCTATAAAATATATTCACCCGCCTTTTTTGCTGTAATAAATTAAATCATGGTCAATATAATCTGGCTTTTTTGTCAAGAATTTGCAAATAAAAAGCTTTGTTCATGTGAAAGTGAAAAACATTTTATAAACTATTGTCAATTAATTAAATATATATATTGTTAAATAAATGTTTGCATAAATGTTCAAGTGATCGTCATTTCACTAATTGTGACACTGGTGAAATCAACTAGCTGGATCTCTGCTGAATTAGGGCCAGTCCCTTTAAAGGGAGCAAATAGCGTCTGATTAATTTAACAGTTCAGAATCAGCTAGTACTGGTTTAATTGTCTAAGTCCTAGTCATTGAATAACTTCTTCCAGTAGGTCACCTGTCTAACTTGACAGGGTAAAGTATTGGACATGTGCTTTGGTGCTGTCAGGCATGCTTAGAAATCCTGTATGATGGCCCCTCTGGGTTTATCAGATCACAGTACTGTCTGCTTTGGCCCCACTTAAAAGTTGGCCCTAAAGAGAGGTATAATTGAGAGTTTTTTCAGTCAGGACTGCAAGTGAGGGACTGGTCTGACCAGGCCTTTTTAAATGTTCATGCTTCGACTTTGATCACCTCACAGACATGATAGTTACATTTCCTTATGCAAGAAAATTATGATTCTTCTCAAAACATGTACTGTTTACCCCAAGAACAGCTGTTGGATCAACAAATCAGTTAAACATTTTCACAATCAAAAGAAGACGTCTTACTGTGAGGGGGATGGCATTAAAAAGAGAGAGTCACATAAACTTAATAGAGAGATTAAGCTAGCTAAAATTGAGTATAAAGTATATAATACGCTGAGAAAGGGACACTTGAGGCTGGCTAAGGAATCAAATCCATGGTAGGGATGAAAAACTAGGCTGAAAGAATATATATTGATGAAAAATTTCATGCTGAATTAGTATGAACAAATTATAATTAAAGATTGATGTATATGAGGGTAGTTGGTTCTACAGTGGGTACGGAAAGTATTCAGACCCCTTTAAATTTTTCACTCTTTGTATCATTGCAGCCATTTGCCAAAATCAAAAAAGTTCATTTTATTTCTCATTAATGTACACTCAGCACCCCATCTTGACAGAAAAAAACAGAAATGTAGAAATTTTTGCAAATTTATTAAAAAAGAAAAACTGAAATATCACATGGTCATAAGTATTCAGACCCTGTGCTCAGTATTGAGTAGAAACACCCTTTTGAGCTAGTATAGCCATGAGTCTTCTTGGGAATGATGCAACAAGTTTTTCACACCTGGATTTGGGGATCCTCTGCCATTCTTCCTTGCAGATCCTCTCCAGTTCTGTCAGGTTGGATGGTGAACGTTGGTGGACAGCCATTTTCAGGTCTCTCCAGAGAAGCTCAATTGGGTTTAGGTCAGGGCTCTGGCTGGGCCAGTCAAGAACGGTCACAGAGTTGTTCCGAAGCCACTCCTTTGTTATTTTAGCTGTGTGCTTAGGCTCATTGTCCTGTTGAAAGGTGAACCTTC
>VUQH01037098.1:13948-32564 GCA_015106775.1 Etroplus canarensis | reverse complement strand
GCTGCGCATCCCGGAGCTGATCGGGACGTCGGTATAAATCAGGCCGCAGAGAGCGCTCGGCCTGTCCCGGAGAGCTGAAGGTGTAGAGGTGGAAGCCCCTCTCCTCAGGCCGCCAGCATCCCCCACACCGGCGGACGGGACTCCGCTCCGGGCGGACGCGCGGACGCATCCCCGCACATTTCACGCGTTTTGCTTTCTGACGCTCCGGTGAGGAGGCTGATGCTTCTGGAGACTTTTTCATGGCACTGAGCTCCACCTAAAGAGGATGCTGCTGCCTTGATGGGACGGTGAAGGTGTCCTTATTTCTTTCTTTTTGGACTCCTGCAGCTCCAGAGGGAGAAGCTGGTCCCGTCTTCTGGTTTGGTTCCCTGAAAAGGGGGAGGAAGGCGAAGTGGGTTTGTTTGGGGGTAAGTGACCTGCTGGAGGACACGCGTGTGCTGTCAGAAGTGTGTGTGTGTGTGTGTGTGCAGCTTTAATCACTTTATTTCCTGTTGCACCAGAGGAGAGTTTTCTATATAAGAGCCCTGATGCTTTCATCTTTGGATGTGGCTGAAACTGCTTTACGCACGGGGAGAAAAAAGCAACTTTCAAGTCCTAGAAAGTTACATTTGAGGCAGCTGAAGTAGATTTTTATCATTTTAATATCATTTTAACTTTAATGACCTCCTTGCGTTAATCATTAGGTTTCACAATGCCTCTGGAGTTGCGTTCAAGAGCGCAAAAACACCAGAGGCGCAGCTCCTCTCAGCTGATAAGCTGCGCCGCCTTCATCGCCAGCATCATCATCGGTGCGCCTTTTTGGCTGCAGATCTCGGTCAGTGTGTGTGTGTGTGTGTGTGGGGTGGGCAGTGAGGGGGTGGGGCTTATAATGCCACGTGAACAGGCGACAAAAACACAGCGAAAGGACGGATTTCATAACGCTCACGCGCATGCACCTCTTGAAGGAAGCTGCAGAGCTGTTTACATGCACCATCATCATCATCATCATCATCATCATCCACCCTCATGGTGAAGCATTAAGGCTCTTCAGGGCTTGTTGTAGTACAGTCTTTTTTTTTTTTGTGAAAGATGATAAAAAAAAATAAAAAATAAAACCCCAGATCCAGAAAGGTTGGGACGCTGCATAAAACATGATTAACAACGCAGTGCGATGATTTGCAAATCTCATGAGCCAGAAGAACGTAGAGAACATGCCAGATGCTTAAAGTGAGGCATGTTTTTCTATTTCATGAAAAATACTGGCTCATCCTGAAGGTGGTGGTGGCAACGCTTCTCAAAAAAGTTGGGATGAGGATGACAAAAGAAGCTGTTGGACCTTTGGGCGAGGAATGTTGTCCCATTCTTGTCTGATATAGGATTCCAGCTGCTCAACAGTCCCGGCACCCAGACTCTTCTACTACAAAGCCGCAGTATGCAGTTTAGCATCGTCTTGCTGAAATATGCAAGGCCTTCCCTGAAAGACTACATCTGGAGGGGAGCACATGTTGCTCGAATCTCTGTATATATCTTTCAGCACTGATGGTGCCTTTCCAGATGTGCAGTCTGCCAGGACCACAGGCACTAATGCACCCCCATACCATCAGAGATGCAGGCTTTTGAAGGTGACAACAAGCCTGATGGTCCCTCTCCTCTTTAGTCCAGAGGATGTGGTGTCCATGATTTCCAAAAAGAATTTCAACTTTCCATTAGTCTGACCACAGAACAGTTTTCCACTTTACCTCAGTCTATTTTAAAGACAGCGGCGTTTTTTTGGATCACACATGGCTTCTTCTTTGGATGACGGAGCTTTAACCTGCATTTGTAAACAGTACAGCCAACTGTGCTCACAGACGGAAGAGTTCTGGAAGTGTTCCTGAGCCCATGCAGTGATTTCCATGACAGAATCATGTCTGTTTGCAACACAGTGCCACCTGAGGGCCTGAAGATCACCAGCATCTGATATTGGTTTTCAGCCGTGTCCACAGAGATGTCTCCAGATTCTCAGAGTCTTTTGATGATGAACAGTAGATGATGGAATGTTCAAAGTCTTTGCAGTTTTACAGTGAGGAACATTATTCTGAACTTGCTCCCTCTGCCCATCTTCTGAGAGACTCTGCCTCTCTAAGGTGCTCTTTGTATACCCAGCCACATCACTGGATTGTTGCCAGTTAATTTCATTAGTTGCATCATGTTCCTCAGTGTCCTCGTAGTGTAGTGGTTTACTGGTTCAGGTCCCTGGTTTGACTCCAGGTGGGGACCCACCAGGGAGGGTTGCGTCAGGAAGGGCATCCGGCATAAAACCTCTGCCAAATTACCAATGTGGATTAATCCGCTGTGGCGACCCCTTGGGGAGAATACAAGGCAGCAGCTGAAGATACAGTTGCATCATGTTCCTCCAGCTGTTTCTTTTTGGCACCACTTACTTTTCCAGCCTTTTGCTGCCCCTTGTCCCAACTTTTTAGAGACGTGTTGCTGCCATCAAATTCAAGATGAGCTAGTGTTTTTCATGAAACAGTAGAATGTCTTACTTTGAAGATTTGGTGTGGTTTCTGTGTCCTTTTGTCCATAAAAAAAATGGCTTATGAGCTTTTCATATCCTCGCATTGTGTTTTTATTGATATTATACATAGCTCCCCAACCTTTTTGGAATTGGGGTAGTAAATAAATGACACCGCGGAATGAAACATTGCTGTAGTTAATGTGAGGTGCATCCTCGACGTCAGCAGAAGAAGGGTAAGGAGAGGGCAGGCTGTCTTTGTCCCTGTTTAATGTGAGGATGATTCATAGCATCTTATTCCAGATGTGGATCAGAGTGATGCAGCAGGGGGAGGAGGAGGGGGAGGAAGGGCAAAACTTAAAGGGAACATATTGATCTTTATATAGTGGCAGGCTTGTTTTATTGACTGTGTTGTTGCCTCTTAGAAATGACCTTTTTGTCATCTCTTCAGGCCTCAGTTATGACCTTTGTGGTGTTTCACTCTCGGGTAAATTTGACTGTTTTCTTGTGTTTGGCATCATTGCAGAAACACATCAAAATCCCCTTTTCCTAAAGCCTTCTAATTCCACTTAATCGGCCCACGGACTTGTGCTTGTTAATCTAGAACTAATTGATCACACAGAGTGCTGATTTGTCCTGAAATACGAACGCCTCCCCGCCTTTATGTAATGCAGACAGCTGTAGATGGGAAACCAGACATCAAAAACATCAGTATGTTTTATTTTATTCATGTGAGAGGGAGAACGGACAGAAATCAGATTCATATTCTCATCTTGTATTTATTTACACATCCGGGTGCCTGCGTGCTCCCTCCTCCCCAAAGTGGTGCGTTCATGTCACATGGGAAATAAGCCCCCAGTAAAACAAAACAATCAAATATAGATTTTTTTTTTTGTTTGTTTGTTTATTCCCTGATCTAGAAATATGGGATTTCATCTTGTCGGAGATGAGGAGGTCACAGTTTGGTCTTGGCAGACACAGACATGTAGTGTGCAATGCCACAAAATGTGGTTTTAACTCCACTGAGGAGTCATTTATGCTCACTTTGTATAACTTACAGCGAGGGACCTAAAAATAGCTGAAAAACTGAGGTTAAACATGTGGATGAGAGAATCTGAAAATATGTTGTAGTAAAAAAACCAAACTAAGCAGTACACACTAACTGGTCACTTCATTAGGTACAAATGGCTAGTTTGGGGTTGGACTCCTGTCTGCGTTCAGAACTGCCTTAATTCTTCATGGCATCAATTCAACAAGGTGCTGGAAACATTCCGCAGAGATTTTTGGTCCATATTGACATATTGACACAATTGCTGCAGGTTTGTCAGCTGCACATCCATGATGTAAATCTCCCACTCCACCACATCCCAGAGGTGCTCTGTTGGATTGAGATCTGGTGACTGTGGAGGCCATCAGAGTGCAGTGAACTCATTGCCATGTTCAAGGAGCCATTGTTAGAGGATTTGAGCTTTGTGACATGGTGCATTACTCTGCGGGGATGGACACGGTCAGCAACAACGCTCAGGTAGGCTGTGTTTAAATGATGCTAAGTTAGGACTAAGGGGCCCAAACTGTTCCAATAAAATATCCCCCATATCATTACACCGCTGCCAGCAGCCTGAACCACTGGTACAAGGCAGGATGGCTCCATGCTTTCAAGATATTTACTCCAAATTCTGACCGTACCATCTGTGTATCTGCAGATCTGTAGCCTCAGGTTCCTGCTCTTGGCTGATAGGAGCGGCACCCGGTGTGGTCTTATGCTGCTGTAGCCCATCTGCTTCAAGGTTCCATATGTTGTGCATTCAGAGATGGGTGACTGGATGTCCCTCTTTATGTGGGACTGCACAGATTTTTAGCCTTTGTCCAACCCTGTCCTACATCTTGAGACAGTGTCCCACATTTTGAACCAGAAAAAGGGACATCTGCTCGCCCTGGTTGTTATTTGAGTTACTGTTGCCTTCCTCATCGACTTGAAGCAGTCTGGCCATTCTCCTCTGACCTCTTCTGTCAACAAGGCATTTTCTCCCAGAGAACTGCCGCTCACTGGATATGTTCTCCTATTTGGACCATTCTCTGTGTGGGAAAATCCCAGCAGATCTGCAGTTTGTGAAATGCTCAGACCAACAACCACGCCACGTTCAAAGTCCCTGACATCTACATGGATAAACGCATTGAGTTTCTGCCATATTATTGAAAAGATATTTGCATTTACGGTCATCTGTCTCTCTGTTAGCCCTGCAACAGACTGCCAGCCTGTCCAGCTCGTCCCCTGCTCTTTGCCTATGGTAAATGGTAAACAGATTGGTACCAGCACTTAAAGCTCTTTTTACTCCGAGCCACATTCATCCACCTTCATATACTTGATTCTAATTCCGGTTAGGGGTTCAGCTTCTGGCGACTTCTACATGCAGACTGGAGGAGCTGGAGATCGAACCACTAACCTTAAGATGAGTAGAAAACACGCTCTGCCTCCCCATTACAGCCACCCAACAAACAGCTGGGAGGGGCTTCAGCCTCTGCATGACCCTGAAATGGATAAACGGTTACGAAAAATTGACGGATGAATGGATCAGATGGATAGTTGACATAAAATCCCAAGAAACAGCATTTGGGAAACATTTCTTCTATAGCTGTAGTGGTTTACGCATTCCCGTAAAAAGGCCCCAAACCCAGATAAATAGGAGGGTTGTGTCAAGAAGGGCATCCATCATAAAGTCCCTGCCAGATCACGTATGCACACATATTCTTCCACTGTGAGGAGAAAACGGAGCAGCTGAGAACACCTTTCTGCTTCACAATTTGAAAAGTAGTGAAAATAAAAATAATCCAGTAAAAAGAAGTCAAAAATGCTAAATCTAAAGGAATAATCGACATATCTGTCTCTCTCTATGAATAACACACATATATGTTACACACACACACCACCTCAATTGCGAAAAAGTTGGGACGTTGTGTAAAATATGCATAAAAGCACAATACAATGAGTTGCAAAAATACTGATGTTTTATTCACAAATGAACAGAGAAAATGTATCAAATGTTGAAAGTGACACATTTTACTATTTCATGGAAAATACTAGCCCATCTTGAATTTGATGGCAGCAACACGTCTCAGAAAGGGCCACGTTTACCACTGTGTAGCATCCTCTCTTCTTTCAAAAGCAGTCTGGTGGCGTTTCTGGATCACGTTCACATATGGCTTCTTCTATGCATGATGGAGCTTTAACCTGCATTTGTGGATAGCACGGCCAACTGTGTGCACAGACGATCACTTCTGGAAGTGTTCCTGAGCCCATGCAGTGATTTCCATGACAGAATCATGTCTGTTTGTAATGCAGTGCTGCCTGAGGGCCTGAAGATCAGTATTCCCTTACACACAGCGATGTCTAGATTCTCAGGACTTTGTGATGATAGTATGTTCTTTAGATGATGGAATATTCAAAGCCTTTGCAATTTTACATATTGTGAAATTGCTCCACAATTTGTAGATGCAGTTTTTTGCTGAACCTCTGCCCATCTTTACTTCTGAGAGATTCCGTCTCTTTAAGGCTATGGTCCCACTGCAGGCAAAAGTGTCCGAAATCTGAATTCTTTTGCCCATATGTGACCCGTATCTGATTTGTTTATGACAGTCTGAACAGCACAGATGAGATTTTTTCAAATGGGATTCCGGTCACTTCCATATGTGGTCCTAAATCGGATACTTATCCGATGTTTTTAAAAGTAACCTCATCCTGAACGGTCATGTTGCATTTCACCCGGTTTTTCCGTCACTGAAGTGAGACAGACGTCATAATTCTGCACTGACAGATGAAGCATGATGAAGCTAGCCAGAGGAAAGAAAGTGAGGTTTTACACTTGCTGACATGTGTAGCATCTATATTTACTTCTGTAAACACAGCGTACTGTGTGTGATGTCACGCGTCACTTCAGCGCCAGAGACTGTTCAGCCTGGAGTCTGAAGGCGGTCGCATTTAAATTATAATGTGAACGACCACGCAAAAAATTGTATCTCAGCAACAACAAAAAAAAAAAAAAATTGGAATTGAGCATTAAGACCTGCAGTGTGAACGTAGCCAAAGTTGCTCTTTTTATGCCCAATCACATCACTTTGCCTGTTGCTAATTTATGTCATTAGTCACAACATGTTTCTCCAGCTGTTTCGGTTTAGTAACACTGACTATAATGCCTGTCCCAACTTTTTTGAGAAGTGTTGCTGCCGTCAAATTCAGGATGAGCTAGAATTTTTATTGATATAATAAAACATTTCACTTTAAACATTTGATATGTTTTATGTTCTTTTGTGAATAAAATACTAGTTTGTAAAATTTGCAAATCATTATATTGTGTTTATAGTTTACACAGCATCCCAACCTTTTTGGATTTGGGTTTGTACAAGTAAAACTTTGACAGAAGGAAACCCAGCAGACTAAAGAGAGAAGTAAATGATAACATATGATGATAAACTTGATTCATACGTGTACCTTCAGCTGCTCCCTTGTGTTCTCCCACAGAAAATTTTTTCACATCGGTATTTTGGCAGAGGTTTTACGTCTGATGCCCAAAGTTATTATAGTTTTGCGTTTTCTAATTTGTTTTTTTTTTAATATCGTTTTGAGTTTCTGTTTTGAATTCAGTTTAGTTTCAGTTAGTTTCCAGGGGGGGGTTTGCTTCATTTCTGTTTAGTTTTTATTGTTTGAAAATGTTTAGTCTTAGCTTAGTTTTTATTAGTTTCAGTGTTAGTTTTAGTTTTCTTGATTATTATAATATGGATGGTATTGGTCAGGGGAAGATTTAAGATGTTTAGATCAGAAATTACAATGAGGTCCCGGGTTCAGTCTCAGGTGGGGACACACGCCCCTCTCATCATGGAGGGTTGCGTCAGGAAGGGCATCCGGTGTAAAATCTCTGCCAAATTACCAGTGCGGATTAATCCGCTGTGGCGACCCCTTGATGGAAAATACAAGGGAGCAGCTGAAAGGTACACAGATCAGAAATTACAATACAAACACAACACTTTGTGAAGGCAGATGAGTCACAGTCATGTAGACATCCTGAGTCTCAGTAAACAGATACACCAAAGCCTCATCAGACAGACTGACTGACCAAATTGAATCCAGCTGACAAAGCCTAGAACTAAGGACATTTCCTGTATATTTTTATTTTATTTAGTTTCCTGTTATTCAGTAAAAATCTAAAATTCTATGGTAAGAGGGCCAGGCACAAAAAGTTTAAACTTCAGCCTGGATCCTTCTGGTCTTTGTCCTTGATTTAAATTTGAAAGATTATTTCTTTTTTTGACAACTTTAATAAACTTAAGCCCACAATGCTGTTCTAGTGAGTTTTTATTTTTCTCATGTAGTTTTTAAGTTTACTGTAATAACCTTGCTGATGCCCTTCCTGACGCAACCCTCCCTGGTAAAGGGGGGGGGGCTTGTGTCCTCACCTGGAATCGAACAGAAACCTTTTGCTTGTAACGTGAATGGTGAATGTGTAAACCACTACACTACTGGGGGGGACACCTGCGTCATACAGAGTCATATAAACACAGTGTTCTTCTCAAACTCACGCCAACACACCGTTTGTCCTCCTGAACGCTGCCCCTAATCTGGTTTCCATCTTTCCCACGGGAGCCTGAAGGCAGCGCAGCCGCCTATTGGTCAGCGGGGCTGTCCAACAGAGCGCTCTCTCCCTCCCACGTGGTGACGTTTCCGTACCAAAGTAACCAGGCCAGTCCATCACGCACACAAAAGGCACAACAAAAGCCCGTGCGGGGGAAAATGAGAACCGTCAGCAGCCGAAGGACGGCACAGTAAGTTCCCATCCGGCAGCATCACCCATGGACCAGAGGCTGGGACGGCGACATTCATTTAATTAACTCCAAAAGGCAACAAGAACTTGAAGCAACAACAACAACAACAACATCAGCGGCGGCGGCGGCGGCAGCTTCTCCAGCAGGCACTTTCCACCGAGCTGCGCGTCGCTCTGGTCGGGTCCGGGTGGTGAGTACAGCTGAAAACAGACAGTGAGAGCCACGGCGTCGTGCTCTTTGTTGGGGATAAACACGCTGAGTGGGAGAGGGGAGAGGGGGGAGGGTGAACTTTAAGGGGGTCGTAAGAACCCGGGGGGAGCCGCGTGCTGTGTGGCGTTTGCGGGTTAGTCAGTGATGAAGGCAGCCAGTCTTTTGTGTGGACAGTCTTCCTGTTACCACAGACGCTCCGCTGCTGCTTTGTTTTCGCTGAGCAGATCAGCTGTTAACTGTCTGACCACCCGTCCCCCCCTCCCCCTCCCTGCTTTATTTAAGCTTCAACACTTTTTTTTATTGGAATAAAAGAAAACAAACAGGATGAAGACTGACAACAAAGAGGGGGGGGGCTCAGTTTGTAGGATTCAAAGCATCATTATGAAAGTGTTTCAGCAGCAGGAAAAAAAAAACAAAGAAGTGAACAGGAATAATAAAGAGCATGTGTTGCAAATACACTGAGGTCAGCAACTGGCCTTATAAAGCTCCCCTGTGTGTGTGTGTGTGTGTGTGTGTGTGTGTGTGTGTGTGTGTTTACCTTCCCCGTGCACGTGCCTGTGGGGTTAAACTGGGCTAATTCAGAAAGGGGATTTGGTCCTTTTCATGCAGGGATTAGGCCTCAGGCACCTGTGCAGATTATACAGTATGTATGTAAATGTGGCTCTCTGTGTTTGGGGCCCATAGGTGGCCGCATGTCATTCCCCACCCCCACCTGACTGTACAGACGTGTGTTTGTGATGTATATGAGTGTTTGTGTTTGCACAGCAGCCATGCTTTCACGTCAGGGCTGCTTCCTGTTGAGTTGCGGAAGCTCCTTTGTCTTCTCGCCTGGCTGCAGGCTGCTGTCTCGGTGCCTCTCTTCCTGTTGCAGCACACTGAGCTCAAATGGAGACTTCTAGAGTCTGTAAAGCTGCTTGTTTTATTGTGTTTTCTCCCTCAGGGCTGTGGGGTTATTGTCTTTTTTTTTTTTTGTTTCCCCCTAACAGGTCAACCTGTGTTCTGCAAAACCACTATGCAAAGATACAGGTGGTGTGGTACATCCCCCCCCCCCCAAACTTTTCAACACTTAAAAGATGAAAATGAAACTGTGAGAGTTTGGGAACGTCGCACTCACTGGTTTTTGAATGGGGAAATGAGATCCTGCAGTGCACAGAGTGTGGATTTTTTTTTTTGCGTGTATTTTTAGTCGAGACAGGAGCCAGACGCCTTCTTATTTAATCAGAACTTCAACTCTCTGGACTTCTGGCTTCATAGGGGGCGCTTGTGAGCTGTGGCCAAATAATTAAACATGTTTCTTGTGCCAGTTTTTGGTTAAAGGGGTTGAGAAATTGGCCGTTGTGATTTTATTGAAACGTTTTAGTTCGGTTTGGACACACCGATGCGAAACAAACCGGCCACCTTATTAGGTACGTCTCTTCAGCTGCTTGTTTAGGCAGAAATTTAATTGGGCAATCACATGGCAACGACTCAGGACGACCTGTTCAAACTGAGCATCAGAACTGGGAAGGAAGATGATGTGGTAGGGTTGTTGATGCCAGGCTGGCTGGTCTGAACATTTTACAAACTGCTGATCTACTGGGATTTTCTTACACAGCATGCAGGGTTTACAGAGGATGGTCTGAAAAAGAGAAGGGGAAATTGTCCAGTGGGTGAAAATGCCTTAGTGATGACAGAGGTCAGAGGAGAGCGGCCAGGCTGCTGCGAGATAGGAAGGCGACAGTAACTCAAATAACCACTCGTTACCACCAGTGTATGCAGAAGAGCATCGCTGAAGCAGCAGAAGACCACAGTGGGTGCTGCTCCTGTCGGCTAAGAACATGAAACCGAGGCTACAATTTGCATGTGTGCTCACCAAAAGTGAACAATAGAAGACTGATGAGTCTCTATCTTTGCTGCTACATTCAGATGGCAGGGTCAGAATATGGAGTAAACAACATAAAAGCATGGATCCGTCCTGCCTTGTACCAGCAGTTCAGGCTGCAGCTGGTGGTGTAATGGTGCGGGGGATATTTTTATATTTGGCACACTTTGTTCCCCTTAGCCCCAACTGAGAATCTTTTGAGTGCCGCAGCCTACTTAAATATGTTTATTGACCATTATCGAACTTTTTACCGGTCTGTTTTCAAAATATAAATCAAAACACAATTTTTAAAGGTGTAATTTAACAATATCAATATGGAGTAGAGTGAGGTGGGGGCCCATTAGGGAGGCTATGTATCACCTGCTGGCACTGCAAAATTTGCCACTGCTGGCCAAGGGCCCCAGGCAGCTGCCTGCCTCGCCTGACGGCAAGCAGTACCTCTGACTGTACTCAAATGGCCTCCACAGTCCCCAGATCTCAGTCCAGTAGAGCACCTCTGGGATGTGGTGGAACGAGGGATTCATATCATGGATGTGCAGCAGCTGCGTGATGCTGTCATGTCAGTACAGACCAAACTCTGAGAAATGTTTCCAGCACCTCAAACGCAAACGAGAGTCCAACCCTCTACTTGTAAGGTGTATCTAATGAAGTGGCCAGAGAGTGTGTTTAAAGAACACTAAAATAAATTGTGGGCTTTGTTATTTGTGTAGAGACTGGTTTAATTAATACTCTAGCCATTTAGCTCCATTCACTCTCTTTCATTGAAGGCTAAAATGCAAGCGCCCCCTGCTGCGCCGCAGGCTGAACTGCAGCCTGTTTATTTACAATGGGACTAATAAGAAGTTGATTGGATCACCGAGATCTGTACAGGCACCAGCTTTAACAGAACAACCACGAGTCCTCATGTGGTTAAATTGGACTTATCCAATTATGCTAACTGTGTCAAGCATCAAATGATACAGGAATAAAGCTTTGTCATCAGCTCGGCTCAGATGTGGCGACCACAGTTCACTTTATCTCTTATTTTAACTGATTAGCGTTCTGCTGGTGCTCTGTTTTGGGGGCTGAGGACTTTAAACGTCTGAGAGGATTACTGTGCTCGTCTCTTCTTCTGAAAGTTAGCAAACAAAAAATGATTAAATAGCAATCAATGACTGATTTGTCAAACAATGGACTTGCGCCATCTGGTGTTCAGAAGCTCCACATCGCTGCTCGGGCAGTCTGTCCTCGCTGATAAACTTCTGCTAACCTTTGCACAACCTGCCATGTTGTGTTTATATATAGATCTGCTGCCCCCACATGGCCACAAAAATCAATCAATGCTGCTTCATCAATCAGTTAATCACCTTTAGCACCTTTCATCCACCATGGCACGTTGCTTTAACATGCAGTAAAGGTTAAAATACTTTGAGGGTACCGCACAGGGGAAGTAGAAAATGCGACTTAAATCTATAAAGATAATAATGAAAAGATAAAATTGTATTTTTTTGATACAGACCTTGGTAAACGCAGATGACAATTGTGTTTAAATTAAACTTCAGGTCTCCGCACAAGACCAGAAAGCTGTTCGCATTAAACCACCCACACAAACAACAGAGTTAATAATGACAGTTCAGTGGACAAGATCAGGAAAAAGACAGCGAGCACCGAAGGCAGCGGTTAAAGCGGGAGGGAGAGAAATGGGATTGACACAGGCACCCGTCATCTTGTCCTCCACCTTGTGCCAAGAACTAGTCGAGGCACGAAGACCTTTGAGGTTGACCCTTGGTGTCCGGCTCTGGGACGTTGGCAGCAGGTCTTAGTGAGTCAAGTAGGCTTAAAGGTTAATATTGGTTTGTATTTTCTAATTAGGTTTTCGCTTAGTTTCCAGGTGGGTTTGCTCATTTCATTGTCAGTTTTATAAAGCTTAGTTTTTGTTCTTATTTTCATAATACGGAAGGTATTTGACAGCGGAAAACACAGGAAGTTCAGAAGAGGTGTTACAATGCAAAGCACAGCACTTTGTGAGGGCAGTTGACTCACAATCACTGAGAGATCCTGAGTCTCTATAGTCACATCCAAAGCTGTGGCTTGTTGTATTGACAATTTCACCCACTGACAAAGGCTAAAACTACAGACGTGTCCTCTTTATTTTCATTTCATTTTAATTTTGTGAGTCCATACAATCTTTTCAGTTAGTCTTCATCTTTTTCTAAAGTTTTTTTTAAATTTTTATTTCAGTTAACTAATATGTTTTCTCATACCCAGCTTTACTTGGTGTGAAGGCTTACACATTCACCTAACAAGTAACAGGTCCCTGGTTTGATTCCAAGAAGGGCATCTGGTGTAAAACTTCTGCCAAAATACTGATACAGATTACTCTGCTGCGGTGAGCAGCTGAGCCCGAGGGTGCACTCAGATAAGTTTTGGTTCGCTGCAATAATCTTGGGTGGGTTCTCTCACATCGGGCTTGTCCGGTGGAAATCTGGGAAAAGTCTGCACACTGTTAAATAATGAAGTTAATTTAAAATAAACATTTTTGCAAAGGCCTGTATAAACTTTCTGTGATTGTGATTTATGTATTTATTTTTCTAGCAGCTAAAAACTTTAGTCTAGTTTTTTGTAGGAGACTCCCACCATTGGGGGAGGCTTAATTGCACATGGAATGTGCTTGGTCTGCAACAAAGTGGTTGGTCCCAGGTCCAAATCCAGGACAAGCTCCCTCCAAGAGGGGTACATTATATGCACAAAAGTATTGGGTCACATACACATTACAGCTATAGAAGCTTTCATGACGCCCCATTCTAAATCCATAGGTGTTCATGCAGCTATTACAGCTTCCACTCTTCTGGGAAGTTTTTCTACAAGATTTTTTTTAGCATGGATCTGGGGAATTTTTGCCTTTTCGTCCATTTGTGAGGTTGCAGTTTGCATTCTAGTTCTTCCCAAAGGTGCTGGACGGGGTTGGGGTCAGGGCATTGGGTGGGCCAGTCAAGTTTTTTCACACCAAACTTATCCAACTATAGAATTTGTTTTGTGCACTGGGGTACAGTGATGCTAGAACAGAAAAGGGCCTTCCCCAAACTGTTCCCACAAAGTTGGAAGCACAGAATTGTCCAGAATGTCTCGGTAAGCTTAAGCATTAGGATTTTTTTTCACTTGAACTAAATGTATGTTCCGTTTCCCTCAGAACTTGGATGTTGAGGCTTGGAGTGACATCACACTCAAGATGAAAGCATTCCAGTAGTATAGTCTGAAAAACTTGTTTTGTTTTGGTCTTTAATAATGCAGAGGAATTCGGTCCTCACCAGTTACACCTGTAGCACAACACACTGCTTCTTTGTTTTGGTTTTTTGGTTGTTTTTTTGGTGCTTAAAAAAACACCACTGCAGCACGTTCATGGATGGAGCCTGGTCAGCATACTGTGTTTAGTTTATTTTTCCAGTCACAGATACACAACTGTGGTAGTACAGATTACAAGTTCTACAGTTGTACGACTGTTTACATGAGTCACTGCCATCTTGAACTGAAGTCAGGGTTGATGTGGATTTCCAAGTAGGAAGTCTAACTTTGTTCACTAATGTTTGTAAAGGCAGCCTGCATAGCTAGCTGCTTGATTTTTTTTTTTTTTTTAATACACCTGTGGCAGTGGGACTGAATGAAACACTGCAATTCAGTGACTAATTATTGTTGCCCAATACTTTTGTCCATATAGCGCATCATGGCAGGTGAAGGAGAAATGATACGTTTGGTGGTGTTTTCAGTAGAAAGCAAAAGATGAACCAAGCCAAAGAGTCTGATCAGACTGAGCGTTTTTAGGCTCTGTTTATAGCCTGCACAGGTGTGCCCAAATTAGCTTAACCAGGGGGAAACCCTCCAGGGAGAGAAGGAAAGGGCAGTTAAGGGCCATGTGAAATAACATCTCCGTGAATTCCAGGACCCGGTGAGTCCCTGCAGGACATTACATCCTAACAGGGTGATCGGTGTTACTCACTTCCGCTGTTGGTGGTTTTAATGTTGTGGCTGATGAGTAAAGACGTGTCATTGTCGAACTAAATGTGCGTGGTTCATGCGAGCGTTAGTGTTGCATTTGGTCACACGGACTCCCAAATTCTTGCAGCACCAAAGTCCTGACAGTTGCACAGCGGGAGGAGGAGCAGGTCTTCGTCCATGTGGATGTTTAGCATCGGTGTTGACTTGCAGACAGATGTTTTACAGATGTTTTTGTCACCCTGTCTCATTGTCATCTGAACCGGAGTGCATTTATTTCTGTAGAGCGTCAGGCCCGCTGAAGTCATGTGAGTCCTGACAGTGTGATAAAGCTTCTGTTTGATGTTGATGTATGTTTGTTTGGTTTTTTTTTGTGCTATGAACATTTCACATGTGCTCGCTTTCTGTTGCCTCCAAAATGTCAGCATTTTCATCAAGAGATGTGACTCAAAACTACCCTTTGATGAGCCGCCAGTGAAACTTCAGGTGATAATGAGCCATATGTTAATTTAAATGAACGGCAGCAGATAAAAACATACTCAACTACTTGAAAGAGATCCAAGTAGCATTTACGCTCATTTTTAACAAGGATGAGAGTTGGTGCCAAATAATCATCTTGTCCCTTGAGGGATTTTGTGATCAATGAATTATGACGTGCAACTTTTATGTCTATTATTTTAGGCTGCTAGTCTACTCTTGCATCTGTCTGTGTGAAGGAACTCCTGTCATGAGGAAAAAAAAGAAGGCACTCGAGCGAGTGGAACGTGTTATGTGGCTTCTGACTCGTCATATTATGTTGCATAACCACGCAGCCACGCTAGTTGTGGACAACATGCGACTGTAATCACTTAATAGATGATTCTAATCAAATGATTGTTCCAGTGAACGAGCTGGGTTTATATTGGAAATGCAATCAAGATCATGAGTTCTAAAAATAGTATGGAACGTGTCTCTCACCACATTGCCTCTTTCTCTCTCCCCTTTTTTATTTTTTTTTTAATCTCCCCCCTCCGCAGGTTTGATTTTCTCCTGTGGTGTCTGTGTGGAGCGTGCCACACACCCACTCCACAACAACGACGGCTTTTGCTTGCATCTTCCAGTGTTTCTTCTGTCAGCAAGTCCAGCAGAGCTGCAACTCTTCCAGTGCCAGCCCTGACACCAGCGAGGAGCCCTGCCCCACTGACATGGTAAAGATGACCAAGTCCAAGACCTTCCAGGCTTACCTGCCGACCTGCCACCGCACCTACAGCTGCATCCACTGCCGGGCACATCTGGCCAACCACGACGAGCTCATCTCAAAGGTATGACCGCTCCACACGGGTTCCCCCATCCCTGCCCTTCGTTATAAAGCCACCCTGCAGCGTTTCACGTGACTTCAGCTGGTGGTTTACATAAACGGACAAGAGAAGGCTTCGGGGCTTTTGCACTCGTGCAGCTATGAAGGTCAAACCGGAGAGTAATGTTACATTAACGTCTCATGCTTGGAACACACAGATCAGCAGCGAGTGTTGGCCCACTCCCTAAAGCTATAAATAAAAGCTGTGAGTGTTGGCCCATTCTGTAAGCTATAAATAAACGTGGATAATATGATGTAGTCGAAGAAGCAAATGTAGGTTACTGTGGCACAGCAGACTGTTTTTAGCCATACTGTCTGTTTGGAAGCATGTTATGATGTGACAACAGAAGAATAAACCTGAGCAAGCACCGGCAGGCTGCTCAGAACGTGCGTCGAGTCTCGAACTTCACATGCTCTGTTGTGCCTGCTCGAGCTGAGAGGGAGCTTTAGTAAAGATATGAGGTTTTGGGACAGTTATGAGACGGGATTCAGTGGCACAAATAGGTAGCAGGTAGTAGCATAAAGTGTTTTTTTTTAACTTTCATAGCCTCCTGGTTTGAAAAGTGAAGCCAGTGCTGAAGCTTCTTAAACCTGCAGAGGCCAAATGATTTGGTTGCAAAAGGAAGTCAGATTGCATAGAAGTATATGGAAAAACATCCAACAAATGCTTTGGTCGATGCTTTAAGTAAGCACTTTCCTGAGGAGTTTATGGCCTCAGTCACCAGTTTGAAGTCTTACTGTATACAATGTGAGGTGCATTATGGTCACAGTTAGTCACAAAGGACAGTAAAGCAGGTTATTCTTTGGGGTGGGGGGGTAGCGCATGATTGACATCTGGTTTAAAAAAGAAGCTAAGATGGTAACGGCCACAACCCTCGGCTTCAAAAACTGGACTTCACAAAATAAATTTGACATCGCAGTGACTAAACTTTTTATTTGTAGTCTGTGGTTGTTTTTTAATTGTCCAGAGTGTTACACAGCGGGTTGACAGCTGTTTCCGCTATATTAAGTAAATACAGGTTTGCCTTCTTGTTGTCAGGGTTACTGCTATTAAATAACTCCTGTAACTAATCTGGGTCACTCTGGTGGGACTGAATATGATATTATAAATGACATATAAGCAGTCAAAAAAAATCACATCCAGTATGAAAATTTGCGCAGTTTATCATATTTCCTTACTAGCAACCAGACATTAAATTTGTCCACTATATTTCTGCCTGTGTGACTTAAGCGAGTCTTTCTGAGTTGTCGCTCTGGCTTGAGAGGGCAGTCGCATGAATTTTGGGAATTTATTTCCCCTATGGTTTAAACATTCGCCCTGGTTTGTGTCCAGGCAGGGGACACAAGCCCCTGCCATCATGGAGTGGTTACGTCCAGAAGGGCATCCGGCATGAAAACTGCCAGATTACCTATGCGGATTCATCCGCTATGGCGTCCCCTGGGGAAAGTTAAAGGGAGAAGTCAAAGTTGCTTTAAATTTTCCTGTGTAGTCCCACTGTTGTCTCGCAAGCTGGTTAGTTTAGACGGTTATTGTTACTGACTAGGGCTGGCGCTGTAGCACATGGTCAGGATATATTATATATGCAGCAAAGACTCACTGGCCACTTAATTGGGAACACATTTCTCTTACCTGGTTGTGCTTTCCGAACTGCCTCAAACCTTTGTGGCAGACACTCAACAAGCTCATTGCCAAAGTTGATAAAAATCTGTTTAGTGGATCCAAGGAACAAGTTGTATGTTTTACAGAAAGAATACAGTGTTTACCAAGTTCACTAATGCAGCACAACCCCTTAAAAAGTTGTCAGATGCTGTGCTGACATGGGGTTTCTTGCACTTCTCATGTTTTTCTCTCCAAAATGATTTGATTCCAAAAGACAGCTCTTCTTCTGGTACTTGTTAGTCGTAGTTCCTTCCATAGAGACAGTGATCAAACTGTTTTTAAAAATATGAACTCACCGGCCACTTTATTGAGCACGGCTTGCTAGTTCTAGGTTGGACCCGCTTTTACCTTCAGAACTGCCTTAATTCTCTATGGCAGAGATTCAACAAGGTTCTAAAAACATTCCTCAGATTTTGCCCCACGCTGACACTGTGGCGTCGCACGGTTGCTGCAGATGTGTTGGCTGCGCATCCATGATGAAAATCTCCTGTTTTGTTCGCTTCCGGCTCTAATCCTGTTTGTTTCTGCTGTAACCCTGGGCCTTTCTCTCCAGGAGTCTGAGGCTTTGACTTGCTTTACAAGGCAGCCTCAAGTGGGCGTTCTGAGTTTTTGGCCCTTCCGTGTTGGCTTCATTTTTTTCAGCCCCAGAGACTTCCTCTTGATATTAATCAGTGCAACTTTAAAACAAGTGGTACTCACTGTAAGGAGCCGATTGAGAAGCACAATCAACACATGTCTGAGTGTGTAAAGTAAGTGCAACGTTCAGCTCTGAAAACTTTGTGCCATTTTTCATGGTTCAAATCAAACTGATAAATATGCAGACTCATCTGGAGAGCAGAATGACCATCCTGTTTTTTTTTTTCTTAGTAATGATGGGGATGACTTTGTCAATCAGTTTGGCAGCGTCCTTGTGCCACTGTGAGATGAATAAATCTGTCCAAACAGCTAAACTGTGAATTCTCACTCGGCAGTGACGGTCGTCTGATATTAGTTGTGGCAAACGACGCTTCGGATCAATACAGAGATGTAATTTTATTTAATGCGCACCTGCCTTATTGCATCTCCAGTGCTCTTGTATGTGTCTGCAGTTGCATCTGTGTTTTATTTCTGCCCATGAATTCTCAGAGGCTGAGATGATGGACACGGCTGCTTTTTATTACTGACGTAGTTTCTTGCAGAGCATGAAAGAGCTGGCCGGCCGGTCTTTTAAAATATTACTGCTGCTGCTATTTTTGCTTCTGTTGCCTTTTTTTTTTTTTTTTTTTTTTTTAAAAATATAAAAATAAAAAG